>MDKI01063291.1:0-36616 GCA_005239505.1 Nicotiana paniculata | reverse complement strand
GGTCAATTATACTATTATTTAGTTCAAATGTACACTTAATTAGTCGTGTATAATTGTCTAATTAAATTATTATTTAATCAATTAATCTGGATGGATGGTTAACCCTCCGATTATACTAAACTCAGAAGACGAATTAGAGTAATCTATCAATTGAAGGTGGGAAGTAGAGACAGTGAAGGCAATCTAAAAAACTAAGCATGAATCAATAAAGCTAACAAGTAGAACCTTTAGTAAATCAATGGTGACTAACAGGAAAACCTAAATGATTAATCATGGTTGCAAAAACAGTCCGGAATTGCATAACGTGTTAAATACTAAATCAATCGAAATCGAAGGTAATGCGAATCAAGACAGAAAAGTCATACATGCAGACAATGAAGAAACCTAAATTAAGAAATATTATTAAACAGGGAAACCTAATTACTTAATTGACAAGAACAAAAAATCGAGATATGACTGCCATGAAATACATTTAAAGCTTAAATTGAAACGGCGAGAAAGAAATATACACAGGTGGGGGAAGGCGATGAAAGAAAATAAAAGATCTACACATATCTACAATAAAAATAATTAAAGCATGACATGGTCATGCTAATAGCACAAAAACAGTTAGAAAGGGAAGAGGGGATACCCGTAAAAGGGGTTTTTTGGCCGGGAAAGAGAAAGCGGGTCATTGGACCTTACCGGATCTAGTGGGGTTTGAAAAAATGTATCAAACCTTCATGAGTCGATTTCTCTAGTTAAAAGAAATCGACCCATGAAGGTCTGAACCATTGGTTGTCCTCGAATCGGCCGGGGAGTAATTTTGGGGTTTTCAAATTTTTAGATCTGAAAACCAGGAAAATCTATTGGTTTTTTAGTAGAGTTGATAACGGGAGGTGATAGAAGGGATGATGGTGGTCGTCTGGTGGGAAGTTGGGGTTGATTGGAGGGGGTCTGGTGGCCGGACGGCGGTGGGGTGCTGGGGCAGCTAGGGTTTAGGTTATCCAGGTTGAGAGAGATGAAGGGGATGGGGGCGTCTAGGGTTTTGGTGGGGGTTGGGCTTTGGTTAAATGAGGGTCGGGGGGGTCGTTTAGACAATTATATATTAGATGGGGGTGAGTTCTCAGCCGTTGGATCTGGGAACACGAACGGATAAGATCTTTCGAGTTAAATAGAACGGGGTCGTTTTGGAGGGTTGCTGGGGCGAACCGAGTGTAAGGGATTTGGGCTGGGCTGTTCGAGTGTCTAGAAATAGGGGTTGGGTCTGCGTATTTCTTGGCCCAGGTCCGATTTTGTTTTCTTAACTAATTAACTTAATTATTCTAATTAAACTAAACTCTAATTTAATCCAAAAAAATGTAGCAATTAATTTTAAACATTATATTTTATCTATTTACATATTAATTAAGAATAAAATAACCAATTATATATTCTTAATTAAATCTATGATTTATCGAATAAAAATGATTAATTTTCATAGTAATTAGTTATTAAAGACTACATTACGTTAAATACTCGTCGTTCGTCTATTATTTAATTAATTATAAATAATAACTTCATAATTCCTTGATAATGCGAAATTTTAATAATTTAAAAAAAATGAATTATGGATATACAAACAATGCAAGTGATTCAGAATTAATTATCGAAAAATCAACAAAAATTCATAAAATACATTGATTTATTGGGATTTTTATAGGACGATACGACGAGTAAAAATCACATGCTCACATTCACAACAAAGACAACATGCTCCTAACAATCCTAGCCTCAAAAACCAACTCAATGTCACAATGCACTCATCGCTTGAACATCCAACATTATAGAGAGAAGTCTAATAACGTTACCTATCCCTTGTGAAACCATGTGCCCTCACAACAAGAACAAGAGAGTAAGTTAAATCCATACATTCAAATCAAATACTCTAATATATTTTAAGGACTCATATCTATCACAGGAAATCTCTCACTCTCACAGAAGAAGTCACATATACGCAATTGGCACCATAAGCTTGCCCTTAATGTAAATCTCTACGAATGTAGTCTCACTCAGTCTAAAATCACTTAGGACTTTTTTATGGTTGTAATATGGGCTAAAGGACGGGAATGATATATTTGGGAATAGTAGCTAACCCTCCTAAGCTCTTTAACACATCACATAATCAACTACAAGCACAAGTTGTTCAATCCCAATTTTAATTTCACAACTAAAATCATCCCTAACAACGTTCCCTTTTTCTTTAAGCACTACTTTAATTTATACCCCACTAGCAAGAACAAGATATCAATTTATTTATCTAATTTTTTTTTGTTTTTCTCTTTTGTAACTTCCATTAGTGGTGTATTCTTTTACAAAATAAGTGCACCATTCTTTATTTCATTGGTTCCACTCAAAACTCACCCCACACTTAGTCCCTTCTTACTTCTTTTAGCGATGATCTCACAATTAAAGCGCTTTAAGAGGTAAATGGATTAAAAAAATGTCAATTGAGGATAAAAAGGGCACAGTCTTGTAATGTCGGTGCCAAATAAAAGTCTATAGACTCAAAAGGGTTAACTAAGGACAAATTTTATTTGTGATAGCGATAACGCTCAAAAAGATCAAAGAAAGCCTAAAATCATTTTTCAAACCGAGCATCACCTTAAATTTCGCTTCAATTCACATACAAGGCAAGTTCTAGACACAAGTACAATCATAGACTACAGAAAAACCTCACCACACATGGAGCATGACTCACTAAGGACGGTCCCATTCCGACTCTCAACAAATGCAAGTATTCACGTAGCCACGAGATGTTAAGCATTAAGCATAGAATGGACATAAGTCAAGAAAATGAGACATTGGCGTCACAAAACATGCTATCCAAATAACCAAGGCATCATGATCAATTTCAAAACATAGGGAAGATACTACACATGCCAAAGCCTAAATATGCTACTATCAAACAAGTCAAGGGCGTCTAGGAATCTCATCTTTCTTCCTCCATTTATTCCCTAAATTCTAATATACTCTAAAAATAATAAAATAAAAGGAAAAACTACTAACTTATTCAAATTACATCCCATGGAAAAGAACCGAGGTACAAAGAAAAACCGCAGGGGTTTATTACTACCTAGAAAAAGCTAATAGACATAATTTATGATTTTTCTTTAGATTTTAATCCCTCAAGAAAATTGTCTAGGAGATTCATTATCAGGAAAAGTTTAGTTTTTCTACCTTTTTCGAATTTTTTTTCACATTTAAAAAAAAAGTTAAATTAAGCTACTAAAATCCTACACAACTACGAAAACAAAAATAAGAAGCTAAAATCAAAATAAGAAGTTAACATTTTCCATCATACTACTACCAATTATCTAGAGGAATTCCCCCACCCCACACTTAAAGTAGTGCAATGTCCCCAATGCACAAATAAAGCAAAATAATAATGAGGGTGGGCAAGAGACTCCATGAAAGGCCAAAGGCCGAAGCAATCACGGCTCACGAGATATTCAGACTTCCCCCAGGCATGGTCCTTTGCATGGGCACCCCACACTTAGTTCTCACCATCTAGCTCGCTTTTTCACTCTTCCAATGGCTTTGCTTCCTATGCTCATAATTCTACAAAAGAAAAACAACACTATGAAGATATAAAAAGAAAATAAACAAAAATAAATAAAAATAGAAAAAAGCAGTAAAGACGGGTTAGCTCCCAACAAGCGCCTGATTTAATGTCTCGGCACGACTTGAACCACTTTTTGCCTTCACGTCGAACTTATGAATTGAGCCCCTAACATGGCCTCCAGTCAGCAACTATGCTCCAGTGGTGGGGCTATAAGTATAACAGGGCCAAGTAATAAAGTTTCCACTCTACACTTCTTGGCCTTTAGATGAGGTATGTAATTATGTCTTTGTGGAACAATAAATTTCAAAATGTACGCAACTTGTTCCTCGTCCGTTGGCTTCTCCAAAGGCTCGAATGACTCAATTCTCATGTCATCATCCAACCACAATGTTGAAAAATGGGTGGAATGAGGACTAATGCGTTTCAACTCTAGAATTGCATCACTATTTACATCCTCATATGACACACATTAGAGTCTTCAAATATAACAATATTCACTTCCTCACGTGACTCTAAAACACTCTTTTCAACATTGGCATCCTCAAGAAAAATATGGTCTAACGCTTGGTATTTGTCACGACCCAAAACTAACCATGTCGTGATGGCGCCTATAGTGGTACTAGGCAAGCCAACACATTTCCAAAACACGTCGATATTTCATTTTGAAAGATAAGTCAAAGCTTTTCATAATAAAATCTTCATAAAATATTTCAACTCAAGTATAAATGCGAAAAAGATAGCCCGACATCGGGGTGTCACTAAGTCATGAGCATCTAAACCAGACTGGAATCAGAGTTTATAATGTTCCACTAATACCAAAAAAAAAAAGAAAAGGGTATAATAGAGAAGAATCAAGGGATGCGGACGTCGGTAGCTACCTCGTATGTCTCCGACAACCACAGGTGCACGAACTCAACGATCTCAGCGAACGGTCTCACCTGAATTGGCACACAAGGTGCAGGGATTAACGTGAGTACTTCCAACTCAGTAAGTAACAAAATTAAATAAGGAACTGAGTAACAAAGCTGAGCTACACACAATACAGTTCTTTCCAGAAATCTCAGGAAAGGAAATTAGGCATGCTTTCAAATTGGTGTTCCAAAATCAAAGCATTTCGAGCTCAAGTGAAACAGTATAAGTACTCCAAATTATCACAATAGAAACGACTAGCAACAAATTGCAACTATAAATAAAAGCAAGCACAGCCTCACCGGGCTATTGTCACTCATCTATCTCGAGCTCAATCACTCGACTCTCAGCCTCAATTCTCATAATCAAGGTACCTGCGTTCACTGGGGGTGTTCAGCCTTCGGAGGGGCTCCTACAGCCAAAGCGCTATATTTTTGCGGCGTGCAACCCGACCCAATACTGTTGCGGCGTGCAACCCGATCCATATATTGATGTGGTGTGTAGCCCGATCCAAGTGTTGCTGCATCGTGCAGCCTAATCCGATAACATTGGTTGAAGGCTTGTTGCGGCGTGCAACCTGGTCCAACATTACAGTGGTGCACAAATCGATCCAACATATCTCACACAACTCTCAACCCGGCACTCAGACTCTATATATGTCACTAGCCTTTCCAGACTCACAATTATCACCATAACAGCCCGAACAAAGAATATAACAAGTATTAATCAAATCATGAAAGAGAGATGAAATAAAATGCATAAGCAAACAGTGACTGAGTACAAAACAACAATTTAACATTCAATACAGCAAGTCCACGACCACCGCGGTCCCAACAGTGTTTTCATATAGCCTAAGCATGGTTTCTAACATGTAAGACAATCAATAACTCGAAAACAAGAATGAACAGGTAATAACATTGGGCTATTTGACTTTACAGTCTACCGGGATGGACCAAGTCTCAATCCCACACGGTGCACGCTCACACGTCGTCACCTAGCATGTGTTTCACCTCTAAATATCAACATCATATAAGTTTTCTCGAGGTTTCATACCCTCAAGACCAGATTTAAGACCGTTACTTACCTCTATCCGAACAAATCCCTACTCCGCAATGCTCTTACCTCTCGATTTGGCCTCCAAATGATAGACACAACCAGTACAATACCATCAATATATTCTAAAGGAATAAATTCCACAAGAAAAACTACCAAATTATATGCAAAACCCGAAATTGGCTCAAATCCGGCCTGGGGCCCACGTCTCGAAATTCGACAAAAGTCAAAAAACTTCAAATCCCATTCACTCACGAGTCTAACCATACGAAATTTATCAAAATCCTACATCATTTGGTCCATCAAATCCTCAAATTACACTCTCCAAAATCCCAAGCCCTAACCCCCTATTTTCACTCCTAAACCCCACTAATTAGATGAGAAAACAACGGGAAAACACCATAGCTAGGAGTACTAGATCTCAAGAAACTTACGTCACTAAAAACCCTTGAATCCTCTTCAAAATCACCCCAAAAAATCCAAGGTCTGACTTGAAAATGGTGAAAAATGAGCAAAAATTTGTGAAGTCTCCTATTTATAGTTTCTGCCCAGGCTTTTCACACCTGCGGCTCAAAAATGTGCACCGGCGGTGCCACATTTGCGCAAAACCTCTGCATCTGCGGAAAATCAATTAAATCCCCCAACTTCGCACATATGTTCCCTATCCGCTTCTGCGACCTCGTAGGTGCGAAAAAAACCTCGCACCAATGGCCACTGCCAGACCTCCTCTCTTCCGCTTCAGCGGGCAACTACCCGCTTCTGCAGGCTCGCAGATGCGTAAAACCTCTTACACTTGCAATCATATCCAATCCCATTCACTTCGGTATCTTCTCCAAATCCCACCGCGCCTGCGGCGTTGCACCTACGGCCATATCCTCGCAGGTGCGATTACACCAGCAACAAGCCAACTTCAGCAATTCTCCAAACTTCAAACTTGATCCGTTAATCACCCGAAACACACTCGAGGCCCTCGGAACCTCAACCAAATATTCCAACAAGTCATATAACTCCATATGTACTTAGTCGAACCTTCGAATCACTCAAAAGAACATCAAAACACCAAATTACTCTCGAATTCAAGCCTAAGAACTTCTAAACTTCCAAATTCCGCAAACGACGCCGAAACCTACCAAACCACGTCTGAATGACCTCAAATTTTACACACACGTCAAAAATGACACCACGAACCTACTCCTAATTCCGAAAATCCATTTCGATTCCGATATCAAATTTTCCATTACCGACCAAAATCGCCAAGTTTCCAACTTCCGCCAATTCAAGCCTAATTCCACTACGGACCTCCAAATCACATTCCGGATGCCTATGTTCGAAATCACCTAGTGGATCTAACAGAATCATCAAAATTCAAATCCTACATCGTTTACACATAAGTCAACATACGGTTGTCTTTTCCAACTTAAGCTTTTAAATAAGAGACTTCAAAACCATTTCGGACCCGAACCAACTAACCCGATATATCATAATCCAGCTGAAAAACACAAAAGCAAGTAGAAATGGGGGGAAACGACATGCGGGGCCGTTACATCCTCCCCCTCTTAAACAGCCGTTCGGGCTCGAACGGGTCTAGAAACATACCTGGAGTGTCAAATAGGTGTGGATATTTGCTCCGCATCTCCCGCTCGATCTCCCAAGTGGCCTCCTCCACAGGATGCCCTCTCCACTGCACCTTCATTGATGTTATGTCCTTTGACCTCAACTTTCGAACATGCCGATCCAAAATGGCCACTGGCTCCACATCATAAGTCATATCACCCTCCAACTGAACAGTGCTGAAGTCCAAAATATGGGACGGATCTCCAATATACTTCCGGAGCATGGAAACATGAAACACTGGGTGCACACTCGACAAACTGGGTGGCAAGGCAAGCTTATAAGACACCTCCCCTATCCTCCGAAGCACCTCAAAAGGCCCAATGCACCGTGCTCAACTTGACCCTCTTCCCAAACCTCATAACAACCTTCATGGGCGATACCTTCAGCAAAATCTTCTCCCCAAACATAAAAGATACATCTCGGACCTTCCTGCCCGCATAGCTCTTCTACCTAAAATGCACCGTGCAAAGCCGCTCCTGAATCAATTTCACCTTATCTAATGCATCATGGACCAAGTTTGTAACCAAGAGCCTAGCCTCACCCGACTCAAACCATCCTACCAGAGATCTACGCCTCCTCGCATATAAAGCCTCGTACGGAGCCATCTGAATACTCGATTGATAAATATTGTTATATGCAAACTTTGCAAGCGGTAGAAAATGGTCCCATGAACCCCCAAAGTCAATGACACAAGCGCACAACATGTCGTAAAATATTTGAATAGTGCGCTCGGACTGTCCGTCTGTCTCAGGGTGAAAAGTTGTGCTCAACTCAACCTGAGTACCCAACTCTCGCTGCACGGCCCTCCAAAACTACGATGTAAACTGAGTACCTCTATCTAAAATTATGGAAACTGGGACACCATGTAGGCGAACAACCTCTCGGGTATAAATCTCAACCAACAGCTCTAAAGTTTAAGTAGTACCAACTAGAATGAAGTGCGGGGACTTGGTCAGCCGATCCAAAATAACCCAAATAGCATCAAACTTCCTCAAAGTCCGTGGGAGCCCAACTACGAAGTCCATGGTGATCCGCTCCCACTTCCACTCCGGGATATCTAATCTATGAAGCAAGCCACTCGGTCTCTGATGCTCATACTTAACCTGCTGAAAGTTGAGAGACCGGGCCACAAACCCAACTAGATCCTTCTTCATCCACCTCGACCAATAGTGGTGTCTCAAATTGTAGTACATCTTTAAGGCACTCGAATTGATGGAATACCGTGAACTGTGGGCCTCCCCAAGAATCAACTCCCGAATATCATCTACATTAGGCACACATACCCGGCCCTGCATGCTCAACACGCCGACATCACCAATAGTCACATCCCTAGCATCACCTCGCCGGACCTTTTCCTGAAGAACGAGTAGGAGGGGGTCATCATACTGACGCTCCCTGATACGGTCATAAAGAGAAAACCTGGAGACCAAGAAATCCAATACTCGACTTGGCTCCAAAATATCCTATCTCACAAGCTGGCCCGCTAAGGCCTAAACATCCAATGCCAAAGGTCTCTCTACTGCCAGAAGATATGTTAAACTCCCCAAACTCTCCACCCGCCGACTCAAAGCATCGGCCACCACATTGGACTTCCCCGAATGGTACAAAATAGTGATATCATAGTCCTTAAGAAGCTCTAACCATCTCCGCTGATGCAAATTTAGATCCTTCTACTTAAAAAGATGTTGTAAACTTCGGTAATCAGTATAGATCTCACAATGAACACCATGCAAATAATGACGCCAAATGTTCAAGGCGTGAACAATGGCTGCTAACTCAAGATCATTTACATGATAGTTCTTCTCATGGGTCTTCAACTGGCGCGAGGCATAGACAATCCCTCTACCCTCCTGCATCAGAACACATCCAATACCTATCCTCGAGGCATCAGAATACACAGTGTAAGAACCTGAAGCTGATGGCAGAACTAACACTAAAGATGTGGTCAAGGCAGTCTTGAGCTTCTGAAAGCTCTACTCACACTCATCCGACCACCTGAATGGAGCACCTTTTTGGCTCAATTTGGTCAAGGGCGATGCAATAGATGAAAATCCATCCACAAAGCGACGGTAATAACCCACCAAATGAAGGAAGCTCCTAATCTCCGTGGCAAAGGATGGTCTAGGACAACTCTGCACCGCCTCTATCATATTCAGATCTACTTGAATACCCTCAATGGACACCATGTGCCCCAAGAATGCTACTGAACCGAGCCAAAACTCACACTTGGAGAACTTTGCATAAATCTTTTCCTCCCTCAATCTCTGTAATACAACCCTCAAATGTTGAGCATGCTCCTCCTGGCTACGACAGTACACCAGGATGTCATCAATGAATAGAATAACGAACAAGTCCAAATAGGGGGAATACACTGTTCATCAAATGCATGAACGATGTTGGGGCATTGCTCAGCCCAAAAGACAATCACCTAGAACTCATAATGGCCATATCGGGTCCTGAAAGTTGTCTTAAGAATATCTGAATCCCGAATCTTCAGCTGGTGATAATCGGACGTCAAATCGATCTTGGAGAACACCCTCTCTCCCTGAAGCTGGTCAAAAAAATCATCAATACGAGGAAAAGGATACTTGTTTTTGACTTTGAACTTGTTCAACTTCCTATAATCAATTCACATCCTCATGGAACCATTCTTCTTCTTCACAAATAGAACCGCTGCACCCCAAGGTGATACACTAGGCCAAATAAAACCCTTATCAAGGAGTTCCAAAAGTTGTTCTTTCAACTCCTTCAACTCCGCCAGTGCCATATGATATGGTGGAATATAAATGGGCTGAGTGCGCAGCACCAAAGTCAATATCCAAGTCGGGCAGCATGCCCGACAGGTCTGTAGAAAACACATTCGGAAAATCACGTACCACCGAAACAGAATCAATGGTAGGAGTCTGTACACTAACATCCCTCACGAAATCCATATAGGATAGACAATCCTTCTCAACCATGCGTTGAGCCTTCAAATATGAAATCACCCTACTAGGTACATAATCTATTGAACCGCTCAACTCAATCCTCGAAAATCCTGGCATCTCCAATGTCACATTCTTAGCGTGACAATCTAGAACCGCATGACATGGGGATAACCAATCCATATCTAATATAAAATCAAATTCAACCATACTTAGCACCAAAAGATCCACTCAGTCTCCAGAACCCCCATTAGTCACCACATATGACCGATACGCACGTTCCACAATAATAGTATCGCCCACAGGATTAGATACATGAATAGATGAAACTAAAGACTCACGGGGCATATCCTGAAAATGAGAAAATATGAGGAAACATATGAATATGTGGAACTAGGGTCACATAATACCAAGGCATCTCGGTGGCAAACTGAAACAATACATGTAATCACAGCATCTAAAGCAATGGCATCTGGTCTGGCATGAAGGCAAAGAAACGGTATTGGACACCCCTTGATCTGCCTCCCCCTCTCGGGCGACCCTTAGTTGACTGGGCTCCACCCCTAGCTGGCTGGGTTGGTGGTAGAGGAGTTGATGCTGATGACAAAGACTGACTGTTCTGCGGGGCGGGACCTCCCACTAGATGGGGACACTCTCTCCTCATGTGACCAAACTCCCTACACTCATAGAAACATCCCGGTGGTGGTGTTGGGAACTGAAGGGAGCCCCGCACACCAGGGTAACTAGTAGAAGGACCCGGCATAGACGAACCCTGAACTGACAGAGCACGAGAAGAACTCTGCGATGTGAGGGCACCAAGAGATGAACGACCCTGCTAATAACTGTGAGAACCATGGCTAGATGATGCACCACGGTGAACTGAGTGAGTTGTTTGAGCATGCCTGAATAGACGACCTCTACTGTGCTGGAACTAACCCCCTCAAAATTAATACCACTAAATTCACCCTGTCCACGAGGCCTCTTGGCCTCCCTCTCAACCCTCTCCTGATCGGGAACCATATCAATCTGCTGAGTAATGTCGATAACCTCATCAAAAGTAGCACCAGAAACCCTCTCTCAGATCATAAGCAATGGAAGCTGAAAAGTGAGGCCATCTATAAACCTCTTGATCCTCTTTTTGTCTGTGGGAACCAAACAAATAGAATTATGGGCCAACTCTTATAATCGCATCTCATAATACGTCACAAACATATCACCCTGATGAAGCTGCTCAAACTGCCTGCGCAGTTCCTCTTTGCGAGACTGAGGCACAAACTTCTCCAAAAAGACAACGGAGAACTGTTGCCAAGTAAGGGGAGATGCACCGACCAGCCTACGCCTTTCGTAGGCATCCCACCAACTGAATGCAGCCCCAGAGAACTGGAAAGTAGTGAATGAGACCCCACTAGTCTCCAGGATGCTTGCTGTGCGGAGTATCCTCTAACACTTATCCAAGAAACCCTATGCATCCTCACCATCTGCACCACTAAAAGATGGAGCCTGGAGTCTCCCAAACCTCTCCAATCTATGTTGTTGATCCTCAGTCATAATAGGAACCACATAATCCTGAGCAGCAGCAACCGGCTGGGCTGGGGGTACCCCCGGTGTCTGGAGTACTTGAACAACCTGCTCAGGTGTGCGAGCGGCGGGAGTTTGAGTGCCTCCCTCGGCCTGAGAAGTGGATGCAGCCGTAGATATAGAGACCCCCTGAGCAAGGTCAGTACATACTGACAGGTGCTGAGCTAGGGCCTCATGCAGGCTAGGAATCACAATAGGCACAGGTGGTGCTTGAGCTGGTCCTGCTGGTACATCTACGACTGGGGCCTGGTCCTGGTCTAGAGCAACTGGAGGGTCTGCAGGTACTACCCTAGCTGTTGAGCGGGCTGCACCTCTACCCCTACTACGGCCTCAACCTCTCGCGTCCCTAGTTGGTGGTACTGGTGGATGGTCCTCCTGACCGGTAGTGAGAGTCCTCACCATCTGTGAGGGAGTGAAACAATAGAAGTTTAGTTACCAAAATCAACAGATTCGCACGACAAGAATTCAAGAATGTGAGATTTTCCTAAAGGTTCTGCAGCCTCTCGAAGATAAGTACGGACATATCCATACCGATCCGCAAGACTCTACTAAACCTACTCATGACTCATGAGACCTACGTAACATAGGCTCTGATACCAACTTGTCACGACCCAAAACTAACCCTGTCGTGATGACGCCTATCGTGGTTCTAGGAAAGCCGACACATTTCCAAAACACATCGATATTTCATTTTAAAATATAAGTCAAAGCTTTGCGTAATAAAATATTCATAAAAGAGTTCAACTCAAGTATAAATACGGAAATAATAGCCCTACATCGGGGTGTCACTAAGTCATGAGCATCTAAACCAGACTAGAATAAGAGTTTACAATGTTCCACTAATACAAAAACAGAAAGAAAAGGGTATAATAGAGGAGAATCAAGGGCTCGGACGCCGACAACTACCTAGTATGTCTCCGACAATCATATATGCACAAACTCAACGATCTCACCTAAATATGCACACAAGGTGCATGCAGTAACGTGAATATTTCTAACTCAGTAAGTAACATAATTAAATAAGGATCTGATTAACAAAGCAGAGCTACACACAATACAGTTCTTTCCAGAAATCTCAGTAAAGGAAATTAGGCATGCTTTCAAATCGGTGTTTTGAAATCAAAGCATTTTGAGCTCAAGTGAAACAGTATAAGTACTCCAAATTATCACAACAACAACGACTAGCAACAAATTGAACCAATAAGTAAAAGCAAGCACAGCCTCACAAAGCTATTGTCACTCTTGTATCTCGATAGCTCAATCACTCAACTCTCAGCCTCAATTCACACAATCAAGGTTCATGTGCTCACTGGGGGTGTTCAGACTCCGGAGGGGCTCCTACAACCCAAGCGCTATATTTCTGCGACGTGCAGCCAGACCCAATACTGTTGCGGCGTGCAACCCGATCCATATATTGATGTGATGTGCAGTCCAATCCAAATGATGCTGCATCGTGTAGCCTGATCCGATATAAAGGCCTAAAGGCTTGTTGCGGTCTGCAACCCGGTCCAACATTACTGCGGTGCGCAGTCCGATCCAACATATCTCACACAGCTCTCAACCCGGCACTCAAACCCTATATCTGTCACTAGCCTCTACAGCCTCACAATTATCACCATCACATCCCAAACAAAGAATATAACATGTATTAATCAAATCATGAGAGAGAGATGAAATAAAATGCATAAGCAAACAGTGACTAGGTACAATACAACAATTTAGCAGTCAATACAACAAGTTCACGACCACTGCGAGTCCCAACAGTGTTTTCATATAGCCTAAGCATGGTTTCTAAGATGTAAGACTATCAATAACTCAAAAACAAGAATAAACAGGTAATAACATTGGGCTATTTGACTTTATAGTCTACCGGGAAGGACCAAGTCTCAATCCCACACGGTGCACGCTCAAACGCCGTCACCTAGCATGTGCATCTCCTCTAAGCATCAACATCATATGAGTTTTCTCGGGGTTTCATACCCTCAAGACCAAATTTAAGACTGTTACTTACCTCAATCCGAACAATTCCCTAGTTTGCAATGCGCTTGTCTATCGATTCGGCCTCTAAATGCTCTGAATCTAGCCACAACTAGTACAATACCATCAATATATGCTAAAGGAATAAATTCCACAAGAAAAACTACAAAACTAGACTCAAAACCCGAAATTGGATCAAACCCGACCCCTGGGCCCACGTCTCGAAATTCGACAAAAGTCACAAAACATGAAAGCCCATTCACTCACTAGTCTAACCATACAAAATTTATCAAAATCTGACATCATCTGGTCCCTCAAATCCTCAAATTACACTCTCCAAAATCCCAAGTCCCCCCCCCCCCTATTTTCACTCAAAAATCCCACTAATGATGAGAAAACAATGGGAAAACACCATATCATGGAGTATTAGAGCTCAAGCAACTTACCTCACTGAAAACCCTTTAACCCTCTTCAAAATCACCCTAAAACCTCCGAGGTCCGATTTGAAAATGGTGGAAATGAGCAAAAATTCGCGAAGTCTCCTATTTATAGTTTCTCCCCATGCTTTTCGCACCTGCGGTGCGCATTTTTGTGCAAAACCTCGGCATTTGCGGAAAATCACTTAAATCCCCAAACTCCGTACCTGCGCTCCCTATCCTCTTCTGGGACCTCGCAGGTGCGTAAAAGACCTCGCACCTGCGGCCACTGCCAGACCTCCTCTCTTCCACTTCTACAGGCACCTACCTACTTCTTCGGGCTCGCAGATGCATAAAACCTCTCGCACCTCCGGTCTTCTCCAATACCACTCACTTCCGCATCTGCGTCAAATCCTAACGCACCTGTGGTGCCTCACCTATGACCATATCCTCGCAGGTGTGATTACACTAGCAACATGCCAACTTCAGCAATCCTCCAAACATCAAACTTGATCCGTTAACCACCCGAAACACACCCGAGGCCTTGGGACCTCAACCAAACATGTCAACAAGTCATATAATCCCATGCGAACTTAGTCGAACCTTCGAATCACTCAAAACAACATCAAAATACCAAATTACCCTCGGATTCAAGCCTAAGAACTTCTAAATTTCCAAATTTCGCAAACGATGCCGAAACCTACCAACCACGTCCGGATGGCCTCAAATTTTACACACACGTCACAAATGACACCGCGATTCTACTCTATTTTCCGGAAACCCATTCCGACTCCGATATCAAATTTTCCATCGCCGACCAAAATCACCAAATTTCTGACTTCCGCCAATTCAAGCCTAATTCCACTACGGACCTCCAAATCACATTCTGGATGCTCTCCTATGTCCGAAATCACCTAATGGAGCAAACAAAATCATCAAAATTCAAGTCCGAGATCGTTTACACATAAGTCAACATCCGGTTGACTTTTCCAACTTAAGCTTCTAAATAAGAGACTAAGTGTCTCGATTTACTTCGAAACCACTTCGGACCCAAACCAACTAACCCGATCTATCATAATACAGCTAAAAACACACAAGGAAGCAGGAACGGGAGAAACGACCGACCGGGTCGTTACAGTATTCTCATTTTAGCTCCTCAATTTAGTCTGGAAGATTTTTTTCAGTTTCACACAATTCATCATTAAATTGTTTGGTGTTCAACGCATCAGCCTTTGCACTCACATATGCATCCAAGTTGTGCAAAGCCAAGCCAAACTTGTGAATTTCTTGTGCAAGATCAACTCTCTCCTCGGACCAATCATTCACCAATTTTGTTAGAAGATAACGTAGTTCTGCATAGTCCTTTAATCATGAATATTCGGCCCAATACCAACCCTTAATCCCATATTCAAATTCAAACCTCCCAGAGTTCAGGTCATGACAAGCCCAAAAGGACGGGCCATAAAGTTCTTCCGTCAACCAAGTGTCTTCATCAATAACCTTATCTCTATATACTTCATCCTAGATGTCATGTTGATAAAACTATGAACACACTAAGAGAAAAATTAAATTGTTACAAAAATAAAAATATTTACAATAAAAAGAAAAAATAAACAATACCTATAAAGATAAGAGTAAAATTCTGATCTAGAAAAATAAATAAATAGGAATATTAAAAACTTGAACAGAAACCAATTAAAATCTTAGCTTAGATAAACAATCAATAGCTAAGTCCCTGGCAACGGTGCCAAAAACTTTTTGGTTCCCCAAGTACACGCAAGTATACGTGGCCGTCAAGTCATAAAGTGACTCGAAAGTTGGATGTCGAATCCACAGAGACTTAGATTAACCGTTAACTAAGAAAACTAAAATCAATTTACTGTCCAAGATAATCAAAAGTTTAACTTTTCTATTACAACTACTATTGCAAAATTTAAACATGTAACTAAGGGAGTTATATATTCTAGGGTTGTGGTCGGTTTATCAACCCTATTGAGTTCGTAATTACACTTGTTAATCCAAATTATCTATGATTACTAGTTGACCGGATCGTGTATATAAATAGCATGTTCCCACAATAATATCTGACTATCTATAATATATCAATCCTATACTCCTATGGTCTTGAATCTATCGTGAACGAATATTATACGTGTCACGACACGGAATTCCTACCGCCAGGTCCGTGATGGTGCCTAACATTTCACTTGCTAGGCAAGCCAACGTTAGAGGGTTCTTAATGCAAATTTTAGCCATTTTCAGTAATAAGAACAGTTAAGGCAAACAGAAACTAAAACGGCTTTGCGGAATAACAAAAACCCATAATATCTGAAACATTTAGGATCTGGAGTCACAACTCACGAGCTACTATGATTTACTACAAACACAGTCAGAAAAAGAAGAATACATTGTTTTGAAGTAAATAAATAGTAAATGATAAACCTAGGAAGAGACTCCAGGGCCTGTGGACGCCAGCAGATCTACCTTGGGTCTCCTGACAGCAAATCCAGCACTAACCTCTCAATCAGCTAGGCCCGGTACCAAAATCTGCACAAGAAGTGCAGAGTGTAGTATGAGTACAACCGTCCTCATGTACTCGTAAGTGTCGAGCCTAACCTCGATGAAGTAGTGACGAGGCTAGGGAAAGACACCTACCAAATAACATGTGCAGGTAATAGCATATACACAAAAATAACGGCAAGTAAAAGCTAGACAAATAATATAGGGAGGGGGACATACTGAGGGGAATACAAAATAGAGAATCACGGCATTAATGATAACTTGAGAAACCAATATTCCTTTAACCAATAAGAATAAGTAAACATAGTTAAAAAAATGCACGGCATCACCCTTTGTGCTTTTACTCTCAACTTCACCATATAATTCAATAGATACGACACGGTATCACCGTTCGTGCATTACTCTCATAACATAGCACGGCATCACCCTTCGTTCTTTTACCCTCACAATACGGCACAACATCACCCTTCGTGCTTTTACTCTCATCCTCACTATATAAATCAATAAAAACGGCACGTCATCACCCTTCATGCATTAACAGTCTCCCTTACCATAAAGCAATGAATAAATAACAACAGGGAGATAAAAATAACAAGAACAAGCCTTACTTCAATATTTGGTTCCACAAAACCAACCTCAACTTTGAAATCAATACTCAACTATTACCAAAGATCCGTAAACATGGTAAGGACGATCAATTTAACAATACAAGTCTAACATGGATAACATGATCAAAGAAGGCAATAATTAGAACAAACCAAGTCCCCCCCCCCCCCATGCTTTAACCCGACAATAACACATAAGTACTCGTCAACTTACATATACGTTGCACCCAACATCTAATCATGTATCAAATAGACAAACAAGTCCTATTCCCTCAAGTCAAGGTTAACCACGAGACTTACCTCGCTCAAATGACCAAAGTCAAAGATCAACCACGACTTTTCCTTTCACACAAGCCTCCGAACCAATAGAATCTAGCCAATTACCTACCAAAAAATTCAATTTAAGCCTTAGAAACTACCCACGGTTGTAAAGAATTCAATTTAGGTCATTAGTCAAAAAGTCAACAAAAGTCAACACCCGGGACTGCTTGGTCCAAACCCGAAATTCGGACCAAAATCTGATTACCTATTCACCCCCGAGCCCAGTTATGTGATTTGTTTTTGAATCTGACCTCATTTAAATAAATCCTCAATTTACCAAATCCCTAATTTCTACCCAAAACCCCCCTATTCTACCATGAAAACTTTAGATTTTAGGTTGAAATCTTAGGATAAGTAATGAAATATTGAAAGAAACTAGTTTAGAATCACTTACCAAGTATTTGGGGAAGAAAAGTTCTTTGAAAAATTGCCTTTTGTGCTTCTAGGTTTGAAAGTTTTGAGAATGAATCAAAATCCCGTCTAAGTCATCTTTTGTTCAGCTGCAGGTATAGCCTTTGAGACCTGGGGTTTGCAAATGTGAACCCGCAAATGCGACAATTCCTTCGCAAATGCGAAAAATGTCCTAGACATGCTGTCATCGCAAATGCGAACAAGTTTTCGCAAATGCGGACAAGTGAAGACCGCAAATGCGACCAAAACTTCACAAACGCGAAGGTCCACCCCCCGACCCACTGCTTTCAAATGTGACGATCTCTTTGAAAATGTGAGGCTTGCATTTGCGAGCAAGATCTCACAAATGCGAAATCTGCAGGTATAATGTACCAGCAATGATTTTCTAAGTTCAATTCACTTTGTAGCCTATCCGAAATTCACCCGAGCCCTCGAGGCTTTCAACCAACTATGAACACAAGTCTAAAAATACCATACGAATTGGCTCGCGCGATAAAATCGCCAAAATAACACCTAGAACTATTAATTGAACACCAAGTCAAATGAATTTTCAAGAAAAGTTTGAAACTTCTCTTTTTAACACCGGATGTCCGAATCACGTCAAACCAACTCCATTTTTCATCAAATTTCACAGACAAGTCATAAATATGGTATTGACCCTATACCGGGTTCCAAAATAAAAATACGGACCCGTTATCCAAAAAGTCAAGATTTGGTCAAATATTTCAAATCCATTAAGCCTTTACCTTTCAAATTTTGACAAAGTTTGATATCTCGGGCTAAGGACTTCCAAATTCGATTTCGGGCATACTCCCAAATCCTAAATCACAGTACAGACCCACCTGGACCGTCAAAACACGAATCCGGTATAGTTTCCTAAAAATGTTGACCGAAGTCAACTCAAATGAAGTTTTTAGACAAAAATTCTTATTTTTCTCAGTTTTTAACATAGCAGCTTATCGGAAATATGCCCGGACTATGCACGAAAATTGAGGAAGGACAAAAATAAGTTGTTTAGAGCTTAAAAGCACAGAATTGGGTTCTAACATATAAGATGACCTTTTGGGTCATCACATTCTCCACCTCTAAAACAATCGTTCGTCCTCGAACGGACATAGAAAAGTACATGAACTGGTGAAAAGGTGAGGATATCTACTCTGCATGTCCGACTCGGACTCCCAGGTAGCTACCTTGACAAGCTGACCTCTCCACTATACTCGAACTGAAGGGTAACTCTTGGACCTCAACTGACGAATATGCCGGGATAGAATATCCACTGACTCCTCCTTGTAATTAAATCCTTTTCCAACTGGATAGAGCTGAAATCTAGCACATGGGACGGATGATCGTGATACTTTCGGAGCATGGACACGTGGAGCACCGGATGAA
The DNA here is from genome assembly GCA_005239505.1 of Nicotiana paniculata. Lineage (NCBI taxonomy): Eukaryota > Viridiplantae > Streptophyta > Magnoliopsida > Solanales > Solanaceae > Nicotiana > Nicotiana paniculata. The sequence continues at coordinate 17,316 of MDKI01063291.1, read as the reverse complement.
ATGCTGATAACCCCGGTGGCAAAGCAAGTTGTAAGCCACCTCTCACACTCTCTCCAGTATCTCAAAAGGCCTGATACACCTAGGGATCAACTTGCCCTTCTTTATGAAACTCATTACATCCTTCATGGTGATACCCAAAGCAAGACTCTCGCCTCGACCATGAGTGTAACATCACGAACTCTACGATCGGCATAACTTTTCTGCCTGGACTAAGCTATGCGAAGTCGATCACTAGATCTGTACCCAACATATGAGCCTTCCCCGGCTCGAACCACCCAACAGGAAACCGATACCGCCTACCGTATAATGCCTCATAGGGAGCCATCTAAATGCTCGGCTAGTAGCTATTGTTTTAGGCGAACTCTGCAAGGGGCAAGAACTGATCCCACGATCCTCTGAAGTCTATAACACATGCGCGGAGCATATCCTCCAATATTTGAATAGTGTACTCGGACTATCCGCCCGTCTGAGTATGAAACGTTGTGCTCAACTAAACCCGCGTACCCAACTCACATTGTACTACCCTCCAGAAGTGCAAGGTAAACTGCGTACTTCGATCTGAAATTATAGACACGGGCAAACCGTGAAGACGGACAATCTTGCAGATATAAATCTCTACCAACCGCTCCGAAGAATAGGTAACTGCCACAGGAATGAAATGCGCGGACGTACTCAGTCTGTCCATAATGACCCAAATGGCATCGAACTTCCTCTGACTCTGCGGGAGTCCAACAACGAAATCCATGGTGATACGCTCCCACTTCCACTTAGGAATCTCTATGTTTTGAAGCAAACCATCAGGTCTCTGGTGCTCATACTTTACCTGCTGACAATTTAGGCGTCGAACTACATAAGCAACTATATCCTTCTTCATCCTCCTCCACCAATAATGCTACCGCAAGTACTGATATATCTTCGCGGCGCCCGGATGAGTAGAATACTGGGAACTGTGGGCCTCCTCAAGAATCAACTCATGAAGCCCATCGATATTAGGCACACAAACACGAACCTGCATCCCCAAGACCCCGTCATCACCAACAGTAACCTGCTTAGAACCATAGTGTTTTGCAATGTGTCCCTAAGGACCAAAAAATGAGGGTTGTCATACTGCCAATCTCTTATGCGCTCAAACAAAGAAAACCGAGCGATGATACAAACTAGAACATGGTTGGGCTCTAAAATATCCAACCTCACAAACTAGTTGGTTAAATTCTGAACATTTGATGTAAGCGGGCTCTCACCGACTCGAATGAACGCAAGGCTGCCCATAGTTACTGCCTTTCTACTCAAGGCGTCGGCCATCATATTATCCTTCCCGGGATGATACAAGATGTTGATATCATAGTATTTCAATAGCTTCAACCACCTCCGCTGCCTGAAATTAAAATCCTTTTGCTTGAACAAATATTGAAGGCTCCAATGATCCGTGAAAACCTCCCAGGACATGCCGTAAAGATAGTGCCTCCAAATCTTCAGCACATGAACAATGGCTGCCAACTTTAAATCATGGACAATGTAATTCTTCTCATGAACCTTCAACTATCCTGATGCATATGCAATCACCCTTCCCTCCTGCATAAATATCACACCGAGCTTAACACGGGACACATCACAATATACTGTATAAGATCCTGAACATGTGGGCAACACCAACATCGGCGTTGTAGTCAATGCAGTCTTGAGCTTCTGAAAGTTCACCTCGCACTCGTCTGACCATTTGAATGGAGAACCCTTCTGGGTCAATCTGGTCAACGGGGCTACTATAGATAAAAACCCATCTACAAAGCGACAATAATAGAGCGCCAAACCCAAGAAACTCCTGATCTCCATCACTGAAATAGGTCTAGGCCAGTTCTGCACTGCCTCAATCATCTTAGGGTCTACCTGAATGCCCTCTACTAATACAACATGCCCCAAGAAAGCGACTGAATCTAACAAAAACTCGCACTTTGAAAATTTAGCATATAACTGGCTAGCTCTCAGAGTCTTAAGTATAATCCTAAGATGCTGCTCGTTCTCCTGTCGACTGCGAGAGTAGATCAAGATATCATCAATAAACACAATCACAAAGGAGTCCAAATAAGGTTTAATATTTAGTTCAAATCCATAAATGTTGATGGGGCATTTGTCAACCCAAAGAACATCACTACAAACTCATAATGCCCGTACTGAGTCCGAAAAGCCGTCTTAGGGACATCGGAGGTCCTAATCCTCAACTGATAGTATCCAGATATCAAATAAATCTTCAAAAACACCTTGGCACCCTGAAGCTGATCAAATAAGTCATCAATCCTTGGCAATGGATACTTGTTCTTGATGGTGACTTTGTTCAACTGCTAATAATCTATGCACATCCTCATCGATCCATCATTCTTCTTCACGAACAACACAGGTGCACCCCAGACGAGACACTAGGTCTAATGAAGCCCTTATCAAGCAAATCTTACAATTGTTCTTTCAATTCTTTCAACTCTAGCGGGGCCATATGGTATGGCAGAATGGAAATGGGTTGAGTTCCTTGAGCCAAATTAATACAGAAATCAATATCCCTATCAGGTGGCATCCCCCGCAGGTCTGCAGGAAATACCTCTGGAAACTCACGAACAACTAAAACTGAATCCAAGGAAGGAACCTCTACACTACAATTGCATATATAAGCCAAATATGCTAGACATCCCTTCTCGACCATACGCTGAGCCTTCATATAAGAGATAACCCTGTTGGTAGAATGGTTAAGGGTCTACCTCTACTCTAATCGAGGCAATCTCGGAAAGGCTAAGGTAACCGTGTTGGCGTGACAGTCCAATATAGCACGATAAGGGGACTGCCAATCCATACCTAATATAACATCAAAATCAACCATATCAAGAAGTAGAAGATCTACACTAGTCTCAAGACTCCCAATAGTGATCACACATAAACGATAAACACGGTATACAATAATAGCATCCCCCACAGGTGTGGACACATACACAGGAGCATCCGAGGAATCACGAGACACAACCAAATATGAAGCAAAATAGGATGCACATAGGAGTAAGTGGAACCCGGATCAAATAAAACTGAAGCATCTCTACTGCAAACTGAAACAGTACCTGTGATAACGATGTCAAATGACTCAGCCTCAGGCTTGGCTGGAAAAGCATAGCATCGGGGCTGGCCCCCACCACTCTGAACTACATCTCTAGGACGGCCCCTTGCTGGCTGGCCTCCACCTCTAGCGGCCTGACCTCCACCTCTAATGGCCTGACCTTCACCTCTAATGGTTGAACCACCACCTCTGGCTGCCTGACTCCTACCTCTACCTGGATGAGGGGGCGGTGCAACAACCGGTGACAGGACCACGGTACGAGAACCCTGATGTTGTGAACTGCTCGATACGCGAGGGCAAAACCTAGCAATGTGCCTCGGATCACCACAAGTATAACAATACCTCGGCTGCTAGGACAGCAGGCCGTTAAACTGACTCTGTCAACATGAGTAACCACCCTTAAAACTCTGAAGCGGAGGTGCACTAATAAGAGCTGGTGGTACACTGTATGCTAGCTGATCAGAATAAGGCATATGAGGGCCACGGCCACTTGGAGCACCGTGGGATGGTTGGAGTGCTGAATGAAATGGCCTGGAAGAATAGCCTCTACCAAAAGTACCCCTAAATCCAGATGAGGCACCGCTGAACCCAGCGGAATGACGAGGTCTCTTGTCAGACCCCTGACCTCACTGAGCAAGAACCACCTCGACTCACCTGGCGACATTGGCAGCCTCTTGAAAAGAAATCTCACTCCCGGTCTCCTTATCCATCTACAATCTGATAGGATGAGAAAGTGCCTCAATAAACCTCCTCACCCTCTCTCTCTCGGTAGGAAGTAGAAAAAGAGCATGACGGGCTAAATTCGCAAAATAGGTCTCATACTGAGTAACATTCATACTGCCCTACTGGAGATGCTCGAACTAACGACGATGCTCCTCTCTCAATATGACAGGGAGACACATCTCTAGGAAGAGCTGAGAGATCAGAGAACTGGTCCCAAATAAGAGCATGCGACCCAGCTGTTCTGGTCAACAAATAATCTCTCCATCATTTCTTGGCAGAACCAGTCATCTTAAATGCAGCAAAATTGACCCCATTGGTCTTTACTATACCCATGTTCCGTAGAACCTTATGACAGCTGTCAAGATACTCCTGGGGGTCCTCTGAAGTTGCACCACCGAAGTGAACTGGAAAGAGCTTGGTGAACTTGTTCAATCTCCATAAAGCCTCAGAAGACATAGATGGCCCATCATCGGCCTGTGCCGCAACAACCGGTTGAACTACTCCGACTGGCTGAGCTACTGGAGTCTGATACTGGGGAGCTATCTACTCTAAAGTGTGAGCAGCATGAGTTTGTGCTCCTTCTCCGGCCTGAGAGGCGGCTGGATCCATGGGAAATGCGGCAGTCTGAGCCACACTCTCCATAAGGCCCACCATATGGACCAAAGCGTCCTGAAGTACTAGGGTGGCAATGAACCCGTCGTGGATCGTGATGGCACCTAACATTCACTTGCTAGGCAAGCCATAGTTAGAGGGTTCTGAATGCTAATTTTATCCATTTTCAGTAATAAAGAACAGTTAAGCCAAATAGAAACTAAAGCGGCTTTTCACAATAACATAAAGTCGTAATATCTGAAATATTTAGGATCTGGAGTCACAACTCACGAGCTACTATGATTTACTAAAAATAGAGTCAAAAAAAGGAAATACATTGTTTTGAAGTAAAGAAACAGTAAGTGATAAAACTAGGAAGAGACTCCAGGGCATGCGGATGCCGGAAGATCTACCTTGGTTGTCCTCACAGCAAATCCAGCAACTAACCTCTCAATTAGCTAGGGTCGGTACCAAAATATGCACAAGAAGTGCAGAGTGTAGTATGAGTACAACCGACCCCATCTACTCGTTGTCGAACCTAACCTCAACGAACTAGTGACGAGGCTAGGACAAGACGCCTACCAAATAACCTATGCATATAACAGCATATACACAAAAATAATGACAAGTAAAAGCTAGACAAGTAATATAGGGTGGGGGACACACTATGGGGAATATAAGATAGAGAATCATAATAGTAATGATAAATTGAGAGACCAATATACCTTTGAACCAATAGGAATAAGTAAACACAGTAACAGAAAATACACGGCATCACCCTTCGTGCTTTTACTCTCAACTTCACCATATAATGCAATAGAAATGGCACGACATCACCCTTCGTGCATTAGTTCTCATAACATGGCATGTCATCACCCTTCGTGCTTTTACCCTCACAATATGGAACGACATCACCCTTCTTGCTTTTACTCTCATCCTGACTAATATAAATCAATAGAAAAGGCACGACATCACCCTTCGTGCATTAACACTCTCCCTTACCATAAAACAATGAACAAATAACAACAGGAAGATAAAAATAACAAGAACCAGCCTTACTTTAATATTTGGTTCCACAATACCAACCTCAACTTTGAAATCAATACTCAATTATCACCAAAGATCCATAAACATTGTAAGGACGATCAATTTAACAATACTAGTCTAACATAAATATCATGATCAAAGAAGGCAGTAATTAGAAAAAACCAAGTCCCTCCCATATGCTTTAACCCGACAACAACGCATAAGTACTCATCACCTCACATATACGTTGCACCCAATATCTAAACATGTATCAAATAGAAAAATAAGTCATATTCCCTCAAGTCAAGGTTAACCACGATACTTACCACGCTCCAACGACCAAACTCAAAGATCAACCATGGCTTTTCCTTTCACACAAGCCTCTGAACCAATAGAATCTAGAAAATTACCAACCAAACAATTCAATTCAGCCTTAGAAACTACCCACAATTGTAAAGAATTCAATTTAGGTCATTAGTGAAAAAGTCAACACCCGGGTTGGCTTGGTCCAAACTCGAAATTCGGACCAAAATTCGATTACCCATTCACCCCCGAGCCCGGGTTATGTGATTTGTTTTGGAATCCGAACTCATTTGAAGGTCTAAATCCCCAATTTATCAAATCCTTAATTTCTACCCAAACGCCCCCAATTCTACCAAGAAAACTTTAGATTTTAGGTTGAAATATTAGGATAAGTAATGAAATATTGAAAGAAACTAGTTTAGAATCACTTACCAAGTATTTGGGGAAGAAAAGTTCTTTGAAAAATCGCCTCTTGTGCTTCTAGGTTTGAAAGTTTTGAGAATGAATCAAAATCCCGTATAAGTCATCTTTTGTTCAGCTGCAGGTATAGCCTTTGTGACATGGGGTTTGCAAATGCAAACCCGCAAATGCGAGAATTCCTTCGCAAATGCGAAAAATGTCCTAGACTTGCTGTCATCGCAAATGCAAACAAGTTTTTGCAAATGCGGACAAGTGAGGATCGCAAAAATGACCAAAACTTCACAAATGCGAAGGTCCACCCCCGGCCCACTGCTTGAAAATATGATCGTCTCTTCGAAAATGTGAGGCTTGCATTTGCAAGCAAGATCTAGCAAATGCAAAATCTGCAGATCTGATGTACCGGCTATGATTTTCTAAGTTCAATTCACTCTGTAGTCTATCCGAAATTCACCTGAGCCCTCGAGGCTTTAAACCAACTATGAACACAAGTCTAAAAATACCATACGAATTGGCTCGCCAATCGCCAAAATAAAACCTAAAACAACAAATTGAACACCAAATTAAATGAAATTTTGAAGAAAACTTTGAAACTTCTATTTTCACAACCGGACGTCAGAATCACGTCAAACCAACTCCATTTTTCATCAAATTTCACAGATAAGTCATAAATATGGTATTGACCCTATATCGGGTTCCAAAATCAAAATACGGACCTGTTATCCAAAAAGTCAAGCTTTGGTCAAATATTTCAAATTCATTAAGCCTTTACCTTTCAAATTTTGACGAAGTCTGATATCTCGGACTAAGGACTTCCAAATTCGATTTCAGGCATACGCCCAAATCCAAAATCACGGTTTAGACCCACCTGGACCGTTAAAACACGAAAACGGGTCTGTTTACTAAAAATATTGATCGAAGTCAACTCAAATGAAGTTTTTAGGAAAAAATTTCTTATTTTTTCAATTTTTAACATAACAGCTTTCCGGAAATGCACGAACAATGCACATAAATCGAGGAAGGATAAAAATGAGTTGTTTAGAGCTTAAAAGCGCAGAAATTGGCTCTAGCACATAAGATGACCTTTCGGGTCATGACAAACGTTATTCAGCTAAGCAAGACTTCTAGGTATATTCCTATCCTAACCGCGAAATCTTTTTCCCCTGCCACGGGTTCACAAACAAGCTCTTTTCAACTCTACTCTAATCTGAACATGGCTTTTTCAAGCATAGCATAGATAGTAAATAGAATTCAACTGTTGGCCAAACAATTAAGCAATTATGCACAGAATTAGAGAAACGACCAAAGACGATAACTCGAATTAATGGTAATATAATTAACAAACTTCAATATTCATGACAACAACAACCCTAGAATGCAAATTTTAGCTCCACATAGACATGGTAGCAAAATGACAAATCATCAACAAAAAGTAAAGATTACTAAGTTTGATGGAAGAAAGATAGAATCTGATGAATTGCTGCCTCCACGGTGTTTCCATGCTCTCCCTATGTCCAATCCCAAGTCTCCTCCTTAAAAATGGTGCTTAATGACTATTTATATGTGTAGGAAAAAGATATAGATGAAATAATCAAATCCAAAACCAAGTAGGAGACAAAATAGATTTTAAAAATTCAAAACACGCGTCGCCTCGCGACAGACCACGCCTTGCCTGCTCTGCCGCGCGCTACACCTCGTGTTAGCCTAGGTGGACAAGCTCAAACGCGAGCTTTAACCCAGGCGTCACCAGACTCTTTCTTCGATTCACTATTTGCTTCCTACTTGTCCATTTCACGTGTTTGCCTCTCTTTTCAATTGTTCTTTTATCTTCTTTTTTTCTTATTTTGTATTGTACCTTTTACTCATTGTTGTATTGTATATCCAATAATTATGTAATGATAACTCCTTCTTGTAGTGTATAAAATATATATAAAATTTTTACTTTGCTCCTAATTTCGTCTTCAATGTACCTAGACATAAAATAAATCCAATTAAGCACACATATAATATAATTTAGCATTAAAGCACCTAAAGATAAGGTAAGTAATGCACTAAAAATATAAAACTATAGCCAAACATCACGCCTGATAATGGGCACATCGTTTACCAGTTATACGCCTTGGCCTAAAAGGCTCCCATCCTCGATTTCAACCTTCTATGTATGTGCCCTTCTTCTGTCTGTCTCATCAGGAAATCGGGTAGGCATTACTTCCGATTTCATCCGTATACAAATATATTATAAAATAATGGGTAACAATGATCCTAACTGAATGTAAAACTACATAAAATTCATGTTTCGCAGCAACAACGTCACAGCCCAAAATCCATAGACGGATGACCTGTGACTGGCTCCAGAATGCATAGTCCCTGTCAAGCAAAGTTATTAGTATTCCTGCTTCACATATGAATGGCAATTGATGCAAATAAATTAGACCTTTTTAATTTGACTATGACTTGATAAAATTACTTATCTGGGTTTATATCGTCGAAGAAGTTTTGATGAAATATATCGTGACTATGGGTGTGTTTGGTATAACGGAAAATATTTTTCGAGAAAATATTTTCTTGGAAAACAAGTAGTAAGCTTACTCATTTTCCGGTGTTTAATACGCAAATTGAGGAAAATAACTTCTCAAAATTATTGATATATAATTTAGATACAATATTATCTGGACAGTGGATCAGCAGGGTGGGTGGTGCCGAAAAATAAAACAAAAACTCAAATCTAAAAATAAAAAAGAAGCATGTTTGGAGAGAGGGGGTGGGAGAGGTGGGGTAGGGGAGTGTAACATCCCGTACATTTGGATTAGGTATAGATATGTTTAATGGGTATTAGTTTGATATATTAGACATATGAAGTCCAATCGGGATGAGTATGGGTGAAAATAGTTGTTTCAAAATCAAGATGAAAACTGAGGTGCATAAGATTCGACAAAATCGACTAAGTTTACAGAAGGTCCGTCTTCCATCAGAGTTTATTGAACATTTTTAAGGAATTTGGGAAAACTCAAAACACAAAAGTTGTAGTCCTTTGAAATATCTTTCGAACGATATATTGTAGAACCCAAACAGATATTTGTGCAATGTTATGTGTGTTTCCCAGAACAGTGTGCAATATGCACGCCCCGAGCGCAGCCGCGCACATGTGGCAGTGTTCCTGCCATTTTGCATGGTTAGGTGCGCGGTCAGGCCTACAGGTGCGCAGGGGCACACTTGGAGAGTCATTTTTAAAGCCCTACTTCGTCCCCCAAAGCCCCAAAACATAAAACTTGCTCTAGAAAGGGGAGCTCTCAAAAACCTAAGTCCTTAAAGGTCCCTCCACCATCCAAGGTAAGTTCTAATGGTGATTCTAAGTTTATTTCAATTCCAAAACGCTTTTTAACATGGTTAAAACCTCCATATCATTAGATATTCGATTGGGACATCATTGTTGAGAGAAGGAACTCTAGAACTCGAATTCAAGGGGATTGAACTTCAAAAAGGTAATTTCTTCACCCTCTAATTGATTCTAACATTGGATAATGATTATAGACTCTAGTTCATGAGTTATGTGTTGATGGGTTTGATAGAAAAGCATGAACAAATACAGGTTTGGGTTGTTGATTGTTTATTATTGGTTAAGGGTGATGGTTACTTTATGGGTGATGAAGAATGATGTTGATTATAACCATTTGAGACTTTAGAATTTATCTAGGAGCAAGAGAATGGATTATTGGGTGTAGAAACACCATTAATAAGGGCTATGAAGCTTTATGCCACCAAGTGTTTTATAAAATGCCTAAGTTACCAAAATATGACTATTGTTGCTAATTCGGAATCACTTTGACTTGTATTGATATAGATTAAAGTTGAAAGGGTCGGCTAATATTGTATTATGATCAAGAGCAGGAACTTAAGGTATGTGAGGCTAACTCTCTATATTTTGGAATGTTAATGACTCTCCCTACACTATATTTCTTTTACCACGTTACCAATTGCCTCAGAAATATAGTTAAGCCCAGTTCCTTGAATAATTGCAGAACTTCTATTCTCTAGCTTTGCTCGTTCATCACTTTCATTCTGAACGTTGTGAAATCAGTGCGTAATCAATATAGACTTGGGTTAATGCCCATGAGTCTCAGTCCAGATTACTCAGCATGTCATAAAAAGTTGAAGTTTCAATCGTCATCATAAGCTCATGAATACATGTCTCAGTCTAGCTCTATTCAGCATTCAAGTATCATGTAACTCAGTATGGTTCAATATTTCAGCATCATGTATTTCAGTATGATTCTCATTTCTTGAATGTTGAACAGCTATATCTGGGCATGAGGCTGTTGTTTTATATTCTTTATGTTGGGGCATGAGGCCATAGTTTATGCTTTATGCATTTTGGGCCTGAGGTCGTAGTTATGTATACGTATACTTGGGCCTGAGGCTGTAGCTTGTGCACATATATGTTGGACCTGAGGCCGTAGCTTATTCAGATAAACACGTTGTTCATCACTCAAAAGAGGGAGTATTCATATCTTTACTTCCTTTGTTAAGTTCAATTACCAGTTATCAGTTATCATTTCAGTTTCAGTGTAAATAGTTATCATTTCAGTTATCAATTATCAATTCTCAGTTATCATCTTAGTTTCAGTTTCAGCACTTATAATTCTTTCTTTCAGTTGCTTTACATACCAGTGCAATTCAAAGTTACGTCCTTTTTTCCCGGGGCGTGCATCTCACGATGCAGCTAATGATATACAGGTTGACGATTCAGAGCACTAGGATTCTCCTACCATCTAATTGGTGATCCCCAGTTTTTTGAGGCATTATCATTACCTTACAGTCTTCAGTATTTTTAGACAGTCAGTGTTTTCAGTACTTCATTAGAGGCTTCATAGACTAGAGTAATAGTTAGACAGAGTCGCGGGCTTTTCATATTAAGCTATGTTGGCTACAAATATGTTTCAGAATTGTATTAGTATTTCCGCACTTTGATTTATATCATCCATACTTTTAGTATTTCAGCATGTGTTAGTTTATCTTCCACATTCAGCATGTTATGATATCACATGTTGATTCAGCCAGCCAGTTGGTTCGCTCGGTCACATGTAGTCAGGCACTGAGTATCGTGTTACGTCCAGGCCCAGGTTCAGGGCGTGACAAAGCTTGGTATCAGAGCACTAGGTTCAAGAGTCCTAGGGAGTCTATGAAGCCGTGTCCAGTGGAGTTTCCTTTATATGTGTGTGTCGGCCACTCATATAAATGATTAACTACCAAGAAATCCAGGATTGTCTCATTTCTTGCTACTCTAGATCGTGCCATGAAGCTTAGAGCACTAGGCAACCTTCTCTTCCTATCAAATTCCAGACGTATCGAATACCATGTGACGGGCAAGAAAAAACATCCAAGGTTCTAGATAGGATGATTTCCCATTGGGATGTAATTATAGAGTACAAGTTAGTTACAAATGAGACTTGAGAGGATGTTGTAAGTGCGATGCAATGGATAGTAGTACATATCAGTACATAACCTTACTAGAAAGTACGAAAGAAATTATTACGTTTTATGGTCATCAGTTTACCTCAGTTACCATTTATACAGACCCCATGGTGTATCAGGTTAAGAATTCAACCGCAACGGGCATAGAATTGATCACTATAGTTTTGGACGGAAAAGAGCCTAAGGGAAATATAGCTAGGAATAATATGATGTACAAAATGAGAACCAAGAGCAGGCAACATTGAATTTTAAGTAATGATTTTAAGTTGCTTAGGTTTATACAAATCAAAACTAGAAGTACCACGTTAGTAAGTTACTATAATAAGTGGCTATTATTGTGAGATAAAAGATATGACATTTCCTCTCCAAATGATGTGACTGTGTGTTTAGGCCGGAGGTTTATAGTCTAAAGTGATTTTGAAGTGTATAGAAATTTTGGGGTTAGATATTTCAATTTTGTTTAAGACAGATGAACTTTCTCTAAGTGTGATCCATGTACATAGTTAGAAAAAAAGGAGATAAGTATGCGACCGTAGAACAGGGTCGAATGGTGAGGGAAGTTAGAAATAGCCTTATTCTTCACTTTAGTTATTCAAAGCAGAACATAAACACATGACGCTAGCAGGTTGTTAGTAAAAGAATAGTTAGTATGTTTGAGTAGATACAGTGAATTAGCACTTTCAACAGAGCTAGTAGAGGTACAATTTGATTTACTTGGTAAAGTTAACGATAGTGAGTGGGTAACAGCTTGAAACACCAAAAGCATGTTAGAACCTGAAAAGTTTAAGTTAAATCCGAAGTACAGTGGTAGTGGGAAAAAAATAATCAGCTAGTTGTGAGAGAGAAGCTTTAGAAGAATAGCCTTTAGGAATTATCGAAATGTGGTTTCTCCAAGACTGACAGTGTGAGCAGAGTTAAATTATTAAGATTGTGTATGATAGTTGTGAATACATTAGCTTTCCATTATGTGAATAATTTAGTTTTTCCTAACTCTAAAGTAAGTTGGAAGAGTAGTCGTCATTGACGTAGAGTGCAAAGAATTGCAGAAAATAAGGAAAGTTATTTTGGATCCCAACAAAAAGAGAAGGATCCGCAAGTATAAGACCCTTAGTCTAAGAGGTGATGTGAAAACCATCAGTAAGTCCAGATGAAACTCGAATAGTTAGCATTGGATATGAAAAAGAAAATCAGTTTGGTAATGACGGAAAATTGTATAATTACCATAGGGATTATGTCTAGCATGTGTAAGAAACACAAAGTGAGTAGAATGATACCAAGCTTAATTATTGATGATAAAGTGATCATAGAAAAGCTATAAAATCATGCCTATTTATGTGTTATGAGGGTAGTGCCACTGCACGGGATTCTAAAATTTAGAGTACATGTAAAAGACTTAGTTCATAATAGTACTATAAGTGTTTTCAGGAACTGATTAAGAAGATAAAGTGTGGGAAGTATAACTCATGATTGAGTTAGATAAGAGAACTCTGGTGAAAGAAGTTCACCAGCCAAGATAAGAGTTCAACTTCAGACTCCGAAGATGATGGAGTTGTTGTCTAGAACAGGACTTGTTCCCCTTTAGTAGCCGAAGGGAATGAGAAACAATTTGATGATCCCTATGTGTTGCAGTTGGATGGGGAGATTCACAAGTATCAGACGATGGATTTTGAATAAGGGGGAGATGATGGTACTTTGAGGTACCAGGACAAATTGTGTGTTCCAGACATAGATAGACTTAAAGAAGGAAGATCATGTTAGAAGCCCATAATTCCAGGTATTATTTCCATCCAGGTTCCCCAAATATGCATCATGACCAAGGAGATTTATTGGCTGAATGACATGAAAAAGAACGTTGCATACTTTATGGTCAAGTGTCTGAATTATCAATAAGTGAAAGTCGAGCAGCAGAAAGCCTAGTGTTTTATCACATAATACACATATTTTGAGTGGAGTCCCCCTAGAATTAGTGGTGGTACATCTCGTAGTTCACGTGCCATGTTATAACATTCAAGTTTCCAGTACTCAGATACTCATATCAGTTCAATACTCAGATACTCATGGCAGTTCAATACTCAGCTATTCATGTCAGTCCCATACTTAGATATTAATGCCAGTTTAGTAATCTGAATTGATGTTAGTTCAATACTCAAATATTTATGCCAGTTTAATATTCATATATCTATGTTAGTTCAGTATTCATGTATCCATGGCAGACCAATATTCAGTCAATGCAGTAATCATTCAGTTTAGTATCTCAAGAGTTGAGTAATCATGTATTCATTCAGTTTAGTATGCAAGTATTAATGCAAGTTCATGTTTCCACCAAACCCGTTTAAGGTCCGTAGTTAGCAGAAGTTATAGCCAGAACAATCATTCAAGGACGAATGACCCCATGGGGGAGATAATGTAACGCCCCGTACATTCAGATTAGGTATGGATATGTTAGATGGGTATTAATTTGCTATATTAGACATATAAATTCCTATCGGTATGAGTATGGGTGAAAATAGTTGTTTCAAAATCAAGATGAAAAGTGAGGTGCATAAGATTCGACAAAATCGACTAAGTTTACAGAAGGACCGTCTTCCAGCAGGGTTTAGTGAAAATGTGTAAGGAATTTGGGAAAATGCAATACAAGAAAGTTGTAGGCCTTTGGAATATCTTCTAACGATATATTTTGGAACCAAACAGATCTCTGTGAAAAAGGTTATGTGTGGTTTACAGAACAGTGTGCAATATGCGTGCCCCGAGCGCGGCCGCGCACATGTGGTAGTGTTCCTGCAATTTTGCACGGTCAGGTGCACGGTCAGGCCTACAGGTGCACGGGGGCGCACTTGAAGAGTCATTTTTAAAGCCCTACTTCGTCCACCTCAACCCTAAAACATAAAAACTTGCTCTAGAAAGGGGAGCTCTCAAAAATCTAACTCCTTAAAGGTCCCTTCACCATCCAAGGTAAGTTCTAATGGTGATTCTAAGTTTATTTCAATTCCCCAACGCCTTATTAACATGGTTGAACCCTCCATAACATTAGATATTCGATTGGGACATCATTGTTGAGAGAATGAACCCTAGAACTCGAATTCAAGGGGATTGAACTTCAAAAAGGTAATGTCTTCACCCTCTAATAGATTCTAACATTGGATAATGATTATAGACTCTAGTTCATGAGTTATGTGCTGATGGGTTTGATAGAAAAGCATGAATGGTTATAGGTTTGGGTTGTTGATTGTTGATTATTGGTTAAGGGCGTTTCTTACCTTATGGGTGATGAAGAATGATGTTAATTATAACCATTTGACACTTTAGAATTTATCTAGGAGCAAGAAGATTGGTTATTGGGTGTAGAAACACCATTAATAAGGGCTATGAAGCTTTATGCCACCAAGTGTTGTATAAAATACCTAAGTGACAAAAACATGACTATTGTTTCTAATTTGGAATCACTTTGACTTGTATTGATATCGATTAAAGTTGAATGGGTTGGAAAATATTGTATTATGATCAAGAGCAGGAACTTAAGGTATATAAGGCTAACTCTCTACATTTGGGAATGTTAATGATTCTTCCTACACTATGTTTCTTTTACCATGTTACCAATTACCTCAAAAATATAGTTAAGCCCAGTTCCTTGAATAGTTGCAGAACTTCTATTCTCTAGCTTTGCAACTCGTTCATGACTTTCATTCTGAACGTTGTGAAATTAGTGTGTAATCAATATAGACTTGGGTTGATGCCCATGAGTCTTAGTCTAGGTTACTCAGCATGTCATAAGCAATTAAAGTTTCAATCTTCATAATCAGTTCATTAATACATATCTCAGTCTAGCTCTATTCAGCATTCAAGTATCATATAACTCAGTATGGTTCAGTATTACCATCATGTATTTCAATATGATTCTCAGTTCCTGAATGTTGAACACCTGTATTTGGGCCTGAGGCCGTAGTTTATATGCTTTATGCATGTTTGGACCTGAGGCCGTAGTTTATGCTTTATGCATTTTTGCTCTCAGGCCGTAGTTATGTATACGTATACTTGGGCCTGAGGCTGTAGCTTGTGCACATTTATGTTGGGCCCGAGGATGTAGCTTATTCAGATAAACAGGTTGTTCATATTCAGAAAAGGGAGAATTCATATCCTTACTTCTTTTGTTCAGTTCAATTACCAATTATCAGTTCAGTTATCAGTTATCATTTCAGTTTCAGTTTAAATAGTTATCATTTCAGTTATCAATTATCAATTCTCAGTTATCAGCTTAGTTTCAGTTTCAAAATTTATAATTCTTTCTTTCAGTTGCTTTACATACCAGTGCAATTCAAATGTACTGACGTCCATTTTTGCTTGGGGCCTGCATCTCACGATGCAGGTAATTATTTACAGGTTGACGATTTAGAGCGCTAGGATTCTCGTACCACCTATTTGGTGATCCCCAGTTCTTTCGGGGCATTATCATTACCTTACAGTCTTTAGTATTTTTAGACAGTAAGTATTTTCAGTACTTCATTAGAGGATTCATAGACTAGAGTAATAGTTAGACATAGTCGTAGGCTTTTCATATTAAGTTATGTTGGCTACAAATATGTTTCAGAATTGTATTAGTATTTCTCCACTTTGGTTTATATCATCCAGACTTTTAGTATATCAGCATGTGTTAGTTTATCTTCCGCATTCAGCATGTTATGATATCACATGTTGATTCAGCCAGCTAGTTGGTTTGCTCGGTCATATGTATCCAGGCACTGAATGTCGTGTTACGTCCAGGCCCAGGTTCGGTGCATGGCAGGGAGAGAAGGGGGAGGGGGTTGGGGTTAGATGTGAGGGTAGTTGGAGTTTTAGGAAAATATTTTCCTAATTTTTTCAAGAGAAGTTATTTTCCTCCAATTTCAGGAAAATGTGATATCTTGGAAAATACTTTCCAAACTATTTTGTGCAACCAAACAGTGGAAAATAGGAATTCCGCCATACCAAACATACCCTATTTTTCTGTGTTTTTTGAAAAGAAAAAAATCATCTGCACGGGATAATTTGTCTACATATAATAGTCAAAGGCAGTATTCGCTACAAGTTGGGTGTGGCCTCTATTGAGGACAAGATGCAGGAAGCGCAGGTTAGATGGTTTAGTCATGTGATGAGGAGGAGTAGAGACGGCCCGGTGAGGAGGTGTGAGAGGTTGACATTGGAGGGCATATAGAGGGTGGAGGTAGGCCAAATAAGAGGTGGCGAGAGGTGATAGACATGACGCGGATTCAGCTGACCGAGGACATGACTCTTGATAGGTGATGCGGGGATAGAATTCATAGTTTAACATGTTATATGCCTTACATTTTATGTCTGTTAATGATAAAAACACACGTTTTATGTGCTTAATGGAGTTTATTTCATGTGTAGGTGAATTAGAGATGGAAACCAAGCTAAATGGATGAAAATACGTCGAAAATACGCTTAAGAGGCGAAGAGGGAACACCCTGGCCTTATCCAGGCGTTTGGCCCCTAAAGCCAAGCAGCCCCTGGCGTTAGGGGGGCCTTAGAGCCCAAACGCCAGGCCTGCCCTAGCCTTAGGGGGGCGTTTGAGCCCTAACGCCCGGGTCCCAAGTTCGGTCAATTCCGAGTTTTGACGAGTTTAAGTGTTTTCCGTTTGGAATAGAAGTCTCCTACACATTTAGGGTTTGTCCTAAACATATAAATAGACCCCAAAA
>MDKI01173280.1:0-47698 GCA_005239505.1 Nicotiana paniculata | reverse complement strand
ACTGAGTACACATTGTTTTTGTACTCATGCTGCACTTGCTGTGCATTTTATTGCACAGGTACTCTTACAGCAATGTGGAGGATTCGGAGACTTAGGTGAGTTGCACCATCCGGAGGCGATCCGTAGCTGGCAGAGTCACCTTCATACTGTATCCGTGTCATTTTAAATTTCCTTGTCCAGTTGTATGTCGGACAAGCTTTGTAATATTTGTAAAACTCTTAGAAATTGCTCATGTACTTGTGACACCGGGTTCTGGGGACGTGTTAGAATTTATTTCATTAAACTGAATTGATGTGTTGTCGTATTTAAGTTTACTAAAATTTAATTATTTGATATGAAATGCAAGAAAAGGTATCGATTTCGAAAATGTTAAAACTGGAAAGTTATTTCAATTAATTACTGTTTTGTCTTGCCTGACCTTGTGTCCGGCGCCATCACGACCTTAGGGATTTTGGGTCGTGAAAATGTGGTATTAGAGCTCTAGGTTCCCGTAGGTCTCACGAGTCATGAGCAAGTCTATTAGAGTCTTGCGGATCGGTACAGAGACGTCTGTACTTATCTTTGAGAGGCTACAGGGCTGTTAGGAGTATTTCCCTTCTTGATTCTTCATCGTGCGAGTTGATTCCTTTGAGGCTTATGCCTATGTTCATTCCTACTCAAACTTACGCGTCGCAAAGCACTTGCTATGGATCAGGAATTCGAGGAATGGGAATGGTGCTACGAATGAAATTCGAGATGCTTCTATGTGTAGATGGTCGTGGTTGTTGTTATGGACCTGTGAAAGGGTAATATGTCATTTTAGCTCAGTAGGTATGTTTCGGGAAGCCTTAAGGCTATGCTCAGGTAGTGATGATGGTTGCAATTGATCGTCGCGCGGTGTCGATATTGTAATAGAACGTTTGCCCATGTGTTGGCGAAGATGAATGGTTGATGGGGGATCTTATCAGAGTATGATTTTGAGATTTCAGTTCTTTTGTTCCGGCAGAGGGAAGGCATTTGGATTATTGATGGTTTAGTTAAAGTTGATGAAGTAGTAAGACTTGGTGTCTTCAATTGAGATGGGGTATGCACCTGTGATGTGTAGTCGTTGTCATAGATCGAATGGAATGTGTTAGGTTTGTCGGTGCTATGGTTTCTTCGGTCGCGTGGGGTCAGAGTATTGAGAGGAAGTATTGAGGAATGCGGTTGGCCAGGAATGATCTTGGAATGAAGCATGGCAAAGGATGGGGTATTGAGGTCGCAAAGAGCGTGCATTTCAGCGTCGCTGGGAGGTGTCAGTAGGTGATTTCTTCAGGTGGGTTGTATTCTGGGGATAGGTTAGCAATGGCGGGGTTGTCAGGTTCTATGAGGGGTCCTAGTGGCTAGTTGATAGGAGATAGAATGTGTAAATAATGCTAGGGAATTCGGTATTTAGGGAGTGCTAGCAAGGGAATTTGGAAGATTGGGATGGTTTGGCTGAGCAAGATCGTGTTATCAAAGGAGAAAGGATCTCAGCAGGGTCTAGGGTGGTTCTAGGAGTGGCTTCGGGCTAAGTGGGGGAATCCCACCATCTGCAGTAGGGCTGTAGGGTTGTCTTCTCATAGGGTTGTGAATTGTCGGCGTATAGGCAAGTGATTTCAGCTAAGGAAAGAGGAGTAAAAAGGTAATTGTGCGTGGGATTTGATGGATTTGTGCAAAAGTTGGTCCTGTCAGGTTAGGGTTAGGCTTTGGAAGATTCAAATTCTGCTTAAGGCATGGGCGAGTTGTATGGATAGTGACTTTTTTTTTTTTTGGCAAATCCACTAGGCAGAAGCCTAGGGCTAGTTTTATTAATACTAAAAACGAAAAAGAACCACATAGGAAAAGTACAAATAAGGGGGACAATAGCACCAATAATGTTGCCTCTATGCCTTGGCTATATAATCACTCCTCTGCGCCTCACTATGCCCTTATGGCATCCTCATGTAGAGGAATCATGGTGGAGATGCCGGAAAAGTCTCACGAGGGCATATAATCTCATAACCATTTGGATATATTTCCAAAGGCATAGGGCTAGAGCAACACAAACTGGGCTAAACCTTACCTTACTAGTCCTATTGAGGCAAATAAAAGGCCTCACCTACTAGCATGCATGTAAGAAGAAAGAACTAGCTAGTACTAAATATTCTATGATCATCACAGAGTTTATAACATACTCTGTGATGATATTACATAAAACAATGCTAATGTGATGGTAGAATAGGAATATGTAAACATAATAGTGATGTCCTATCTTCTCTAGTTTTATGAAGTATTCAACTTGTAACCGCTTGTCTTCCTCCTCTACCTTTTTCAAAATGTCCTCAAATTTCATGCTTTCTTCTTTGAACGAGTGGACTTTGTTGACGTAGTTGGATAAACCTGTTTTTGTTTGGCAACTCTCATTGGGAGTCGCCTTGTATTTGCATCTTCATTCACCCTGCCGTCCCAACTTCTTTCCCTTGTTCGAGTCTTGTTGCTTTCTCCACTATGCATAGGTGATAAATCACCTTTTCTTGCTGCCTCTGCCCGGTATTGATTTAGGATATCATCTTCCTCACCCTCTATATATGTATCTCTGCCCACAATGACTCAGTCATGTGTTTCATTGAAAAAGGTGTTCCTGTGCCAGGAGGGTCATGGAGTGATTGTATTCGGGGCCAGACAGAGTGGGTGACTCTCAATAGCGGTCCCAATGAGTTCAAAAGTTAAAGAATGCGGCGATTAGAGATTTCAGGCAGCGATATGGTCGAGAATCGAGGTTTTGCAGAATAATTTCTGAGAAAGGGGAGGATGGCTGGAATTTTCTATGATATTTTTAAGCAGGTATGATAATATTGGAGGAGTGAGAGGAAGACTTCGGATTGAAGAAAAGAAGTTTCAGAAGGATATGAGACGGGTTGCGAGATTTGGGCAACGTAGTCTCGTGAATCAAGGTCACTCGGGATGAGTGAGGGTTGAGTTTTCTATGGGTTGAAGGAAGTTGTTATTGTTCCTGAGGCAATGATTGATGATTAAAAGAAGATAGATTGATTAGCCATGGTTGAAATGGCACCTTTGCTGCAGTAATTGGTTACTTTGATGTGATTTAGTTATGCATGTGGTCTATGCCGGTGTGTGCGGGGCTTGTCGTGTGCGGGGCTTGTCGGCCGTCATAATGGGTTTTATGTGGTAATTCACTCGTGAGTTGAGGTGGTACTCCTGAGCTTGCTACCTCATGTTGGTGTGTTAAGTGCTGGAAGCAGTATGTAACTAGGAGTAAGAATCGAGATTCAGGTCCGATGTTTATAAGGATGTCATGAGCTCGGAAGAGCAACACAGAGTGATTCGAAAGTTTAGTATAAGCTGGTATTATCTTCAGTGTCGCCTGAGATCGATATTCGATGGAAGAGGCTTTATACCCTGGTCATGGGTTATTGATGTGCGTTGCGGCCTTAGCATGGTCGGTGTCATGGATGTGTAGACTAGTTGCCTTGTGTGGGAGGTCGTGGAAGCATGACCGCGAAGAGATTGTATAAAGTGTGACATATAATCACTTGATGGAATTCAGATTTAGACTGAGTATGAAGAAGTGCAATATTGCTTAATTGAGAATTTATGCCTGGAGGGCGTTCGGTTCAGTTGATTATGGATTTTGCGGTGTTAGTCCCGGTGATGACGGTTGTTCTCGTGTATTATGAGAAAAGGTAGGGTTAATGTGGACCCAGGTAAAAGCTAAATAGCTAAGTTCGGTGCGAGCAAGGTGGCTCGATGTTTGTGGATGGATTTATATATCATTATGGGATTCGTGTGAGCCAGGCATGTTCCTTTCAGTAGGGCATCTTTTCATGGAAATATATTAGAACATCGGGTGTTGTTCCGTCTTCGGCGAATTCATGTGTTATTGTGATTGTGCCGTACGAGTTGTGAAACGGCTTGATAATTTCTTATGTGTTGGGGTCCCCAGTAGCGGGATATTATGTGAGTAGGATAGCTCTTGAGATCCAGAGTGTATATATATATATATATATATATATATATTTATATCGCACCTCAGTTGTGCTTGAGTTTTATAGCCTACGGCTTTATCAGTCTCCCCAGGATGGTATTATGCACTCAGCGTGCTTGTGATCGATATTCGGTAATTTGTAATAGTGAGCAATCAGCTCTGTATATATTTCCTTACGTGAGTTTTATGTTATTTGGATCGAATGGCACGTCGCCACGGTGATTTTATTTGGGATCGGGTGGCACACCGCCACGGGTATGTTATTTGGATCGAATGGCACGTCGCCACGGTGATTTTATTTGGGATCGGGTGGCACACCGCCACGGGTATGTTATTTGGATCGGGTTGCACGCCGCAATAGTGTGATGATAAGAAGGGTTAATATGTAATTAATTCTTGTGTTTTATTTACTATTTTTGGTAAGAATTCATATTAGTTGAGTGAGCTAAATAGTTCCGTCCTGAGTCGCTTCTATATATCATGTTCGAGTTATAGCCTACTGGCGCGATGTGGTATCATGTGAGGCTGTTAGCCATGTTTGGGGTGATTTACTGTCTGAGCAGTTCATACTGGGTGAGACGAGATTATCGGATCAGGGATCAGTACGATAAGGTTATGTGGAGTGTATATTAAGAAAAAATACCATCATCCAGGTTCATAAGGAAAGTGATGATTCTAGTCAAGATGAGGTATTCAAGGATTTGTTAACTCTGCGGTTGAGTTCGAGGATGAACGTCGGTTTAAGTGGGGGAGAATGTAACGACCCGACCGGTCATTTTGAGATCCAGCGTGGCGTTCAACAGTTGGGAATCATGAACAACTTCATTTCGGGTATTGTGACTTGTGTGTATGGTCAGAGTCGAAATTCAACAGGTTCGGAGTTAAATTTAAAGGAAAATTCTCATTTCAGAAGCCTTAAGTCGAAGAAATTGAGTAAGACTGGAATTTTGAGTAAGCGACCTCGGAATCAGGATCCAAAGGTTCCAGCAGGTTTGTATGGTGATTTCTGACTTGGACGTATGTCCGGATCGGGATTTGGGTAACCCGAGAGTGTTTTGGTGTATATTGTGGAAGTCAGCATTTTTGAAGAAATTTCCTAAGTTTGGATTGAAGCACATTTCAATGATATTGATGTCCTTTTGGGATTCCGAGTCTGGGAATAGCTTCGTATGGCGATTCTGGAGTTGGGAGCGTGATCGGAAGTGACTTTGGATGTCTGTAGGTCATTTTGGAGTCATTTGGCTAAAGATAGAAATTTGAAGGTTTTTGGGAAATCCGGTCGGAAGTGGAAGTTTTGATATCGAGGTCGGAATGCGATTCCGAAAGTTGGAGCAGGTCCATAATGTTGAATATTACTTGTGCGCAAAATTTGAGGTCAATCGGGCGTGATTTGATAGGTTTCGGAGTCGGGTGTAGAAGCTTGAAATCCTAAGTTCTTAAAGAGTTGGATTTGAGTGCGATTCGTGATTTCGGCGTTGTTTTATGTGATTTGAGGACTCGAGCAAGTCCGTGTTATGTTTTGGGACAGGTCGGTATGATTGGACGGGGGCCTCGGGTGGATTGCGGGTGGTTAACAGATCAAAGTGGAAGGTTGGAAAGGGCTGATTTCTGCTGTCATCTGGTGCAACCGCACCTGCGAGGAATTGGCCGCAGGTGCGGCCTGGGAGTCGCAGGTGCGAGTTTGACTTGGCCTGGCTGGGAACGGCAGGTGCGATGAAAAGTCCGCACCTGCGAAGCCGCAGGTGCGGGAAATAGGGCGCAAGTGCGATTTGGCTGAAGATTTGGGAAACCGCAGGTGCGGGTGAATTGGACGCACCTGTGGGATCGCATGTGCGGATGAAGGATCCACAGGTGAGGAAAATGGGCCTGGGCAGGTTGTTTTTAAGCGAGAGTTTAGTTCATTGTCTTCACTTTCTTCATGGGATAGGCGATTTTTGAAGAGCTTTTAAGGGGGATTTCACCAAGCTTCAAGAGGTAAGTTCTTCTACTTGGTTCTAAGGTCAAATACATGATATTTCATGGATTTTTTAGCATGAAATCGGTAGGAAAATTGTGAAAACTTTGAAGAAACCTAGAATTTGATAAAATTGGATTTTTGGCCACGAATTGAGCATGAACATTAGAGTAAATTATATAATTGAGTTAGTAAGGCTATGGGTCGGAGGTATCTTCGAGAATTTTGGATTTCCGGTCACGTGGGCCCGAGGGAATTTTTGTCATTTCACTAACCAGAGTTGGGAAATTATATAATCTAAATTTTTAGCAAACAATTGAGTATATTTTCATTGGTTTATCATCATTTGGGTAGTTTTGGAGCGTTGTGCATCGATTGGAGTCGTCGGGAAGGCTTGGAGGCCGTTTATAGAATTTCGGAGCGAGGTAAGTCTCCTTTCTAACTTCGTGAGGGGGAATCGCCCCCTAGGTGAATTAATTCAATACATGTTATTATCTTCGGGGGATACGTACGCGCGAGGTGTCGTTGTCATTGATCGAATGGAAATGTGTTAGGTTTGTCGGTGATATGGTTTCTTCGGTTGCATGGGTCAGAGTATTGAGAGGAAGTATTGAGAAATGCGGTTGGCCAGGAATGATCCTGGAATGAAGCAGGGCGTAGGATGGGGTATTGAGGTCGCAAAGAGCGTGCATTTCAGTATCGCTGGGAGGTGTCAGCAGGTGATTTCTTCAGGTGGGTTGTCTTCTAGGGATAGGTTAGCAATGGCGGGGTTGGCAAGTTTTGTGAGGGGTCCTAGTGGCTAGTTGATAGGAGATAGAATGTGTAAATAATGCTAGGGAATTCGGGTATTTAGGGAGTGCTAGCAAGGGAATTTGGAAGATTGGGATGGTTTGGCTGAGCAAGATCGTGTTATCAAAGGAGAAAGGATCTCATCAGAGTCTAGGGTGGTGCTAGGAGTGGCTTCGAGCTAAGTGGGGGAATCCCACCATCTGCAGTAGGGATGTAGGGTTGTCTTCTCATAGGGTTGCGAATTGTCGACGTATAGGCAAGTGATTTCAGCTAAGGAAGGAGGAGTAAAATGGTAATTGTGCGCGAGATTTGATGGATTTGGGAAAAAGTGGTCCTGTCAGGTCAGGGTTAGGATTTGGAAGATTCAAATTTTGCTTAAGGCATGGGCAAGTTGTAGGGATAGTGACTCAGTCACATGTTTCATTGAAAAAGGTGTTCATGTGCCAGGAGGGACATGGAGTGATTGTATTCGAGGCCAGACAGAGTGGGTGACTCTAAATAGCGGTCCCAATGAGTTCAAAAGTTAAAGAATGCGACGATTAGAGATTTCAGGCAGCGATATGGTCGAGAATCGAGGTTTGGCAGAATAATTTCTGAGAAAGGGGAGGATGGCTGGAATGTTCTATGATATTTTTCAGTAGGCATGATAATATTGGAGGAGTGAGAGGAATAGACTTCGGATTGAAGAAAAGAAGTATCATAAGGGTATGAGACGGGTTGCGAGATTTGGGCAGCGTAGTCTCGTGAATCAAGGTCTCTCAGGATGAGTGAGGGTTGAGTTTGCTATGGGTTGAAGGAAGTTGTTATTGTTCCTGAGGCAATTATTGATGATTAAAAGAAGATAGATTGATTAGCCATGGTTGAAATGGCACCTTTGCGGCAGTGATTGGTTCCTTTGATGTGATTTAGTTATGCATGTGGTCTATGCCGGTGTGTGCGGGGCTTGTCGGCCGTCGTAATGGGTTTTATGTGGGAATTCACTCGTGAGTTGAGGTGGTACTATTGAACTGAGTCAAGTAAAAGTTTCTATCTGGATCCTTCGGCAGTGCATATAGAGACTAACTATCTTATGACTCCGGCCGGTTGCTTACCATTGTGTGCGCATGACTCTTTGGTACTATTCTGTTGTTAATGGCTTGCCATGTATTTGGGAAAGAGGAAAGTGTACATTGTTGTTTATTCTCAGTGGCTACCTGGATTTCTGTACTTGATATGTACTCGTTGCTTAGTGTCTTACATGTCTAGTGTATTTCATCATATTCTGTCATATGTTGTATTGTCGGACCTTAGTAAGAGTCTAATTTTCCCTCTCGTCACTACCTCTCTGAGGTTAGGCGGGCGACTTACTGAGTACACGTTGTTTTTATACTCATGCTGCACTTGCTGTGCATTTTATTGCACATGTACTCTCATAGCAATGTGGAGGATTCAGAGACTTAGGCGAGCTGCACCATCCGGAGGCGATCCGTAGCTGGTAGTGTCACCTTCATACTGTATTCGTGTCATTTTAAATTTCCTTGTCCAGTTGTATGTCGGACAGGCTTTGCAATATTTGTAAAACTCTTAAAAATTGCTCATGTACCTGTGACACCGGGTTCTAGGGACGTGTTGGGATTTATTTCATTAAATTGAATTGATGTGCTGTCGTATTTAAGTTTACTAAAATTTAATTATTTGATTATGAAATGCAAGAAAAGGTAACGATTTCGAAAATGTTAAAACTGGAAAGTTATTTCTGTTAATTAATGTTTTGGCTTGCCTGACCTTGTGTCCGGCGCCATCACGACCTTAGGGATTTTGGGTCGTGACATCCATACATTAAGGCTCATAGGCTAGTGACCTTGTTTCACAACTTTAGTGCACCTTAAAGGCCCTTCCATGGTTCTACTCGAAAGCTACTCCCCAATATCTCACCTTACTTCTTTTAGTGACTATGTGCCTTAGGAGGTAAAAGTTCCACAATCTCAAATTAATAATAAAATAGGGATACGACCTGTAATGTGGGTGCCAAGGGAAAGGTCTATAGGCTCAAAGGGGATAGAAACGAAATATTTTATCTTTAAGTGACAAGCACATATATGATCAAGCAAGAAATTCCTACGCAATCTCCTAGACTAGCACAACTTAATAATTTTGCTTCGATTAACACACGGGGCAAGTTATAGACTACACTGGATAGCATAACATATCACAAATCCTCACACACAATCAAGACGGTTCTATTCAACTCTCAAGCCAAGAAAGCACATATAGTTGAGAAATTTTAAGCACTATTGCACTAAGTGGCATATAAGTCAAACAACTGAGAAAAGGCGTCACAGAGTAGGCTATTTTATTGTACTCAGGCCTCACAATTCAAATCAAATATACGGGAAGACAAAGCGCATGTCATTGCCTAATGTGCCAGCACAAAAATGTCAATAGGTACCTTGGAGCAACTCAGCTTCCTCCTATCCTACTCCTAAAAAAATAAAGTACCCGGTTCGACCTACACGTTTGGTAAAGAACCAGCGCCCAAAAAAATCCAAGGGATATTACCTAACTATCTTAAAAAAAAATTTGGTGTTTTTAGTCGGACTTTAATCCCTCAAGAAAATTGTCCCACCGATCCATCATCGGGAAATGTCCGAGCTTTTTTCTGATTTTTTTTTATTTTTTATTTTTTATTTTTTATTTTTAAAACTAGACTAAGGGTGTGTTTGATATGAAGGAAAATGCTTTCATGGAAAAGGAGTGGTTTTATCACTTATTTTTCCTTATTTGATTGGTAACTGAAAATTTTTTACCGAAAAATATTTTCCAGTGTTTGTTTAGAGAGTAGAAAATATTTTTTTAAGAAAATATTTTTTATGCTACTCTCCTCACCCTCCAAGTCTCTAAAAATGCACATAAACCCAAATGAACTAATGTGCTGCTTTACTTTTTTAGGCAAAAATAACGTTGAAATTTGTGCTCAATAACTAAAAAGAAAATACTCTTTCTACAACATGAACACAAAGTACTCATTTTATTGAAATAAAAGAAAATAATTTTTCTACATCATGAAAAGAAAATACTCATTTTTAGGGATGTCAATGGGGCAGTGCGGGTGCGGGGCGGTACGGGTTTCAGCTTATGCGGGGCGAGCCGGGCGGGATGGGTTGAAATGTTTTTTTGTTTAACTCAACGCAGTTGCGGGGCGGTTGTGGGTTTTAGGAAAATTCGAGCAATCCATAAAATATGGTTATATAATTCTTCCGCTAAGCCTCTAAGCATCCAACTTCATTCAATCTTTCTTATTATTTATGGCTTTACCACATTATATTAAATAGTTATTCCCTCGTCTTAAATTGATATATTACAAAAAAAATTGTTATATTTAGTTTGAATTGTCAAACCAGTTTATGCATTTAGCTCAATATTTTTACTACAAAACCAATTAACTTAGTTGTGTTCACATCCGTCCAGAAACGATAAGAAGATCTAAATGATCAGTAGGGTAATAACAAAACGTTTTACCCCTTTAATTTTCTAGATTTGCTTCCGTTCTAATAATGTTTTTGTTAATATAACTTAACAGAAAAATGTTTGGAGAAAAGGGGAAAATGTTTACAATGATTTTTTTTCTTCTAATTGACGAATTCATTGCATGATCAACAAAAGATTTTGCATTTAGTTTTAGTAAACTGAAAATTCCATCCAAAATCTCAAAAGAAAAAACAACAAATAAAATGAAGAAAAAAACTTATGCGGGGTGTAGCGGGGCGGGTGGACACGGTTGTTGGTGTGGAGCGGGTGAACGCAAGTGAAAATGCTATGCGGGGCGGGGCGGGTTGAAATCCTTGCGGGTTTATGCGGGTTTGCCCCGCAACCGTACCGCACAACACCATTTTCCATCCCTACTCATTTTGCTGAAATGAAAAAAATACTTTTTTTACATCAAGAAAAGAAAATTTCTTTTTTTAGTTGAAATGAAAAAACAACCTTTTCTACATGAATTTTTTTCTTCTTATTATAACATGAAAAAAAAGTACTTTTAATAATATTTTTATTTAGGGGGTGGGTATGTGGGGGTGGGGCGGGGTTTGGGTTTGGGTTTAGGTGGGTGATGGTGGGTGTGGGGATGGGATGGTGGGGAGGGGGAATAGGGTAGGGAAGGTTGAGAATGAGTTTTGAAAAATATTTTCTCTTCTCTTAATAGGGAAAACATTTTCCTCCAATTGGAGGAAAATGAGTTCATGCGAAAAATATTTTCGAAAAGCAAGAAGTAGTTCCCCCACCCACCGTTAGCATATGCATAATCCCCGATGCATGTAAGAATTTAAAGTAAAGTAAGATAGAAAGAATAACTCCCTTCTAATCAGATCCCTCCTCCTCAGAATGCCCACCAGTCGCAGCTTCAGGCTCATCATCATCATCCGCTCCCAGGGGCACCAAAGCCATGGGTCCCGTGACTTCATCACCAATTTCATCCTCAGTGTCGGAGCCTTTGTGAGTGTTCTCATCCTCTGACAGGTGAATAGGACTGTTAGGTACAATTACTAACATCTCTTTGGAAGAACTGGACAAATCATTGCGTAGATGCATATGTTCCTCGTCTGATACGCCCAACCTGCTCATGATCACATTTAGGAAGCTATAGAGATGCCTATTTAAGTCCTCGTCCCTCTCATTCCGTGCCGCCTAGATAATCTTAGACGTATACTCCAACCAAGATGTGATGTCTATCAACCCCTTAGGAGCCTCCACAACCTCGTCATAATCGGGGTATTCAGGCACCCCCCCAGGAAGACATGTACTGCATGAGCAAGTTTCCAAGAAGAATCTCTTGAGTTCTCGCCCAAATCGCGTGCATTCCATCTCCCCTAGCATGATATCACCCATATTGATGGGTCACCAAGTCATCAGAAAAAATATCACACACACTCGAGCTCGAGTGCACTCACTGTTCTACTCAACCGGCATTAATCTGGCCCGTTTGCCACAACTTGGCAGTCTTGTTGAAGTAGAAGCAGATCATATCAAGATGGGCATCACATTTAGTTCTTGTCCACCTTGAATTTGAATCAACTCCACAAAGAGTGTGATGTATCACATGATAACTTGGGCATTTGACAAACTTTTGTAGCCTCTGAGGGTTAGGGCTATAAACTCCCAAATGTTTGCATGGACCGTCTATCCAATGGCAATTCCTTTCCACAGACCCATGACTTGAACAAGTCCCTATTCCAATTGGCATAAATTTCTCGCACCATGATCAAATTTGCATGACCGAAACACTATAGGAACTTATCCATCTTCCTTTCTCTCAAGTGGGAAAGCACATCGAGGAAGTTCTTACTAGAGTTTTCACATTAATTCCCATTTCAGAGACGTACCACCCATATGGTAAAAGTTTATTATGCCATTGGATGGCATCCTCACGAACTAGATCCAAATGAGGCCTTGTTCACAATGGTGCCTTCTTTGATCTGTCGGCAACTTTTTTCCTTTTCGCTTGCCGAGATGAGCCCTCCCCTAGCTTGCATTTTTTAGGAGCGGGAGCAGTGGTTGAGGACTTCCCCACTCCCTTGCTTTTGTTCACACTATCACGATCCATATCACCTACAACATAAATAATCATGAATGTGAGAATTAATCAAGAAATTCACTTAAGTTTATCGTGAGAGTCAAAGATGACCCCACACTAAAAATCAAAGGCTCAATTTTAATAGAATCACAATTTTGGTGTCAAACGCACATATGTTGCACCACAAGGCAATAAGTACTCAAGACTTCCCCATGCTGCACAATTATAATTCACTAACTACGCCACACACATCAAATAGTCGAACAAGGCGAAGTGACTTAGCCTTAATTCAAGCAAGTGGCACATGGTCCTTAATCTATACAACTAATACAATACACTAGCCAATTCGAACAATGTGCTACAACATACATAATACACAATGTGTAGTGTGGGTGTCATGCTTATATCATGGGAACATTAAAGACAAGCATGGTGTTATGTAAATCCACCCCCAAACACCCCACACTTAGCGCGATATCACATATAACTACATTCGGCTACTCAGACTTCATCGGTGTACAATTTACTCTTTCAAGCATTTTATCAAACATATGGTGGGAATTAAGTGTGTGCAACTAAATTCAACAATGGTGGAACACGGTGTCCCTTCCAAATTTCAACTAAGTAAAGGGAATTGTAGTTTACTACTCTGTATACAACACAACAATCAAGTTGTATCAACCAAATTCGTTCCACATTCGGGTCACCCACCATAAAACAAGTTCTATGAAGAAACTTATGGGGGGATTGGGGCTAGGAGGGGGATATTCATTATAATTTACAAAGTAAAAGAAAAAGAAGAAGAAGGGAAACATACCTGGAGGAATTAAGACAAAAACTAGAGAAACTTGAAAAATTGAGAGAAAAAGAGAGAGGGACGCAGGGAAGCCTATGAGGGAGAGATACGTCCAGAGAGAAAGAGGGGTTTAAGGGATTGGGGTTTGTTTTAATTTGTGGTGGGGATGGATATGGGTATTAGGAGATGAGTTAAGGGGTGAGTAGCAATGAGTAACCGGGTCAGGTTGCATGGGAATGGGTTAATAAAACAATCAAACAAAAAACAAAAATGAAAAAGCAAAAAAAAAACTTATCTTACCTGACCCCCAGCCAGCGGGTCGTGCTAGGTCTGGCGTTGGGGGAGAAAAGATTCTATTTTCTGCGCCCTAGGTAGCGTTGGGTGCTGGTCTGCCGATTCTTTTTTAATTTTTTTTGAATGAAATCCCCGATCCCCCCGAGCACTTTATGTATCAAATTTCCATACCCCAGACCATTCTACCTATAATTTCTATGTCTACAAAGAAAACAAAAACTTTAGTCTACTCTAACCAAAAAAATTGAAAAACTAAGTTATGAAAGCAATAAAAATTGGGTTGCCTCCCAACAAGCGCCTAATTTAACGTTAAGACATGACGTGGGGCCTTTCTTACTCATCAGTGAGTATTACTTTGGACTTCTCACGATCAATGACACCTCCCGAATAGTGCTTGACACTTTGCCCGTTCACTAAAAAGTTTCTTTCACCATTTAAAACGTGCAACTCAATTGCACCATAAGGAGTGACTCTAACCACCTCAAATGGACCTGACCACCTCGATTATAACTTCCCTGGAAACATCTTAAGACTTTTGAGCAATAGTACATTTTGGCCCAGTTCAAAGTGACGTGGCTTGATACGCTTTTCATGCCATCTTTTTGTTTTCTCTTTGTACAGCTTAGCATTTTCATAAGAGTGCAGCCTGGACTCGTTTATATTCAACTTTTTAATTGCCCAGTACGCCTTGTGTTCAAGTTCAACAGGAAAGTGACATGCCTTCCCATAGACATGCTTTAATGGCGACGACCCAATAGGTTTTCTGTATGCATTTCTATATGCCCACAAGGCATTATCTAATTTTGCAGCCCAATCCCTTCTATTCACACTCACTATCTTCTCTAATATTTGCTTTACTTCTATGTTGGACACCTCATCTTGTCCACTTGTTTGTGGATGATATTCCCTGGCAACTCTGTGGCGGACCCCATATTTGGTTAGAAGTATTTTCAACAACCGATTGGAAAAATGTGTCCCTTCATCACTAATCAAGGTACGTGGAGTCCCAAAACTTCGAGAATATATTTTTCTTCACCAAAGCAGCTACCACCTTTGCATCATTGGTTGGAATGCGATCGCCTCTATCCACTTTGACACGTAGTCAACCGCTAGAAAGATATATTTGTTTCCTCTAGACAATGGGAACTATCCCATAAATTCTATACCCCACACATAAAAATCTCTACCTCCAAGATGTTATTCAAAAGCATCCCATGCCTCTTTGTGATTTTTCTTGTTCTTTGACACTTGTCACACTTCTTAACAAACACAGGGTCATCCTTAAACGATGTTGGCCAAAAGAACCCAAATTATAGCACCTTTGAAGTTGTCCTATCACCTCCATGATGGACTCCATAAGGTGAGGCATAAAAATCATACAACACTAATTCCACCTTCTTTTCTGGAATGCACCTCTTCATCAACTGATCAGCACACTGTTTGTGAAAGAATGACTCATCCCAGTAGTAGAAGTTTACATCATCTAGAAACCTATTTCTAGCTTCAGATTCAATTTCAGGAGGAAATATCCCACTCACAATATAATTCACATAATCTGCGTACCATGGGGGAGGGTCTAGGGTGATATTAAAAAGCTTCTCATGAGGAAATGCCTCCTTAATTTGTCCACCTTCCTCCACGTGCTCATGATTTTCCAACCTTGATAGATGGGCGGCTACTTGGTTTTCTGTGCCTTTTCGATCTCGTATTTCTACATCAAATTCTTGCAACAACAAAACCCAATGCATCAATATAGCCTTGGATTCTTTTTTTGTATATAGATACCTGATTGCTGCATGACCGGTGTGGACTATTAGTTTTGTTCCCAACAAGTATGCCCGAAATATCTCAAAGGCCCACACAACGGCCAAGAACTCCTTCTCAGTGGTGGTCTAATTCAACTATGCATCATCAAGCGTCTTACTCGCATAGTATACGGAGTAAAACATCTTGTTCTTCCTTTGGCCTAGCACAACCCCAATAGCATGGTTGTTTGCATTGCACATAAGTTCAAATGGTAAGGACCAATCGAGTGCCGCAATAATGAGGGAAACTACCAACTTCATTTTGAGCTCCTCAAATTCCTGTAGGCAGGCTTCATCAAAATTGAAGGTTACATCCTTTTCAAGAAACATGCACAAAGGAGTAGCAATTTTTTTAAAATCTTTAATAAAGCGTCTACCAAACCCTGTGTGTCCCAAGAAACTCCGGAAACTCTTCACATAAATGGGTGGAGTTAATTTTTCAACCGCCTCCACATTTGCCTTATCAACTTCAACGCCACTCCTTGACACTCTATGGCCTAACACAATGCCTTCTTATACTTCATGGCACTTACTTATTGCTTGTTATAAATAACATTAATATGTTACCCTGAAGATAATCTCATTCTCGAGTCTATATCAATTAACTAAAGACAAAATTTTAACTTACGAGAAACGCGAGATATAACAGAAAACATGGGGCGTAACAGAAACTTAATCGAAAGAAGAGTTTCTGCTGAATGTGTGAACATAATTGAGTGAATTCGAGAGACTCACTTAAATAATAGAAGTGAATTATCTAGAGTTAGATCCCAAACAGTTGTCTTGCACATATCCTATCAAAACCCTATCTTCCCCAAAATAATAACATTCTTTGCTCATTACTTGCATCAATAGTAATTAGTCAATACTTTAGACTCTTAGTTAATTTTAGTTTTAATCACACAAATCTAAATTGTTGATCATCTTGGATATCAATTAAACTAGGAGCTAGGAAAACACTATTTAAATCTAATCCTTGTGGATACGATACTATATTATACTATATTTGACAAGCGAGCATATTTAAGTATGTTCTTTGCATTCATCAAATTTTGGTGCCATTGCCAACGATTGACAATCAATAGTGTTGGAAATAGTTTGTAGTGCTAATTCAGTTATTTTTCTTTTTATTTTATTTTTCCCTTTTTACGTTTGGTGCTATTTGATCGTGTGCAGGCTACATATTTAGATTGGTGCATGACTCGATCTACTGGGAAAGATTAGCTGCCACGCAAACCAGAGACCGAGAAGAAACTGCGACAGTTGAGGAAGGCAAGAAATCTCCCCGAGATTCTATAAAAAGTTGGTCAATCCTAAACCAAAGAAATTATGGTGGGAGATGATGATAATGTTGATTTGGCTGTAACAGAGGCAGCCCAATAAAGAGAAAAGGTTGCACGAGATGCTGAGGAGGAAGCTCTTCGAAATGCACAACATGTCTATGAAGAGGAAAGGGCTCAAAAAATTGTTGAGAATCTCTTGATAAATATTTCTCATCAGCTAAGACAAGCAAGTTTAGAAGAGAAATCCATAACCTCTTACCAGAACGAGACTGCAACTGTATTTGAAGCTTGGGAGAGGTTTAAGGAGATAGTGCGAAAGTGTCAACATAGCAGAATTGAACTCTGGATGCAACTCCAGGATTTTTGGGATGGATTGACACCGGCCTCACGTAGAACACTGAGTGATGCAGCTGGAGACGCGTTGATGAAAAAGACTCCAGAGGAGATAGACACAATATTTGCTGAGTCATCTGAAGATGCAAATCAGTGGCCCTCTGAGTTTGCTGAAAGAAGAAGATCGACTGGTGTTCACAAGGTTGATGCCAACACATCGGTGCAGGTACAACTTGATGCCATGTCAAAGAAAATAAGGAAGCTGATCTTAGCCTTGATACATAGTGATCCCCACACAACTTGTGATATGTGTGGAAGAGGACACCCTACTCATGAGTGTCAAGCCTCAGTTGAGGAAGTGAATGTGGTGAGGAATTATAACTTCAATGTAATGGGTCAGAAGCACCCCGATTTTTCATGGAGTTAACCTAGGGGTACTGCAAATGCATGGCAATAAAATAACTCCAAATCCCGGGGACAAGGAGCTCCAAGCTTCCAAAATCAGCAAAGGCAACATTTTCAACCTCAACAATTTAATGAGCATGGGCTAGAAGATCTGATGAGGTCATTTATTGTCAAGACGAATGAGAGGTTAGATGCTCATGGTGCTACTATCAAAGAACTTTGCATAGGGTTGCGAAACTTGGAGAAGCAAGGGGGAAAAATTGCCATTGTATCGTGTGAGAGAATCCCAAGTACTCTGCCAGCTGAAACTGAGAGAAATCCTGAAGAAACGGTGAATGATGTGACCTTGAAAAGCGGGCAAGTGTTGAAAAATCACACTCTAATCCAAAAAGAGGTTGTGCTTGAAAAAGAAAGCGAGGAGGATCTGAAAATTAAAGTTGATAAGAAGAAAAAAGGCAAGAAGGGAGCTGAGAAAACGAAGAAGGAGGAAACTTCAAGAAGGGAGGAATAAAATAAAGAGAGCAAGCACATGCCTGCTCTACCTTTTCCCCAAAATCTATATAAAGAAAAGCTGGACAAGAAGTTTGAGAGATTTCTAGATATGCTGAGACAGGTTAATGTAAATTTTCCATTCACAAAGGTGCTCTATCAAATGCCAGCTTATGCCAAATTCTTGAAGGAGATCATTACAAAGAAATAAAGATAGAATAGACCTCAATGGTCAAGATTACATAGCATTGTAGGGAAATATTGCAAAACAAACTCCCTCAAATGTGTGGAGATCCAGGGAGTTTTACTATACCTTGCTCGTTCGGCACTCTTAATTTTGATGTCTTTATGTGATTCCGGTTCCTCTATTAATCTAATGCCTTTGTCTATTTACAAGAAGCTGGAGAATGAGATTGGAGAGATAAGGTCAGCACCAATATCCTTGTAGTTAGCTGAACAAACAACTATAATACCCGAGGGGATAGTGGAAGATGTTTTGGTTCGGGTAGATAACTTCGTATTTTCGGTTGATTTCATAGTGGTGAAGATGGAGGAGAATAAGGAGTTCCCCCTTATCTTATGAAGAAGATTCTTAGCAACGGGTAGAGCTACCTTAGATATACCTGAAAGAAGACTCATGCTTAGAGTGGGTGAGGATACTGTAACTTTCGAGATGAATGTAGAGATGTGGGTGAAAAAAGAGAAGTCAACTGCAAGTGTTGAGTGGAAAGTGAATAGTTAAAGAGATAAGACCCCGGGGATGCAGAAAAATAAGTGTGGGGTGTACCCCAATAAAACTGAGAAGAAGTTTCCTGTGTGGATACGTGCACTAGTTCGGGCGCGTGGAATAGAGCCCGACTTTGATTCAGACTCCGACTAGAGATTCGGGGAAGTTTCCTCTATCTTATGCCTTTTAATTGTGTATCATGGGGACATGGCACAACTTAAAGTATGGGGTGGGGGATAATTGTATGTTGTATGTATGTGTGTTAGTTTTTTGCTTTTTAGTAGTTAGAAAAATTGAAAAAAAACCATAAAAAATTTAAAATTTTAAATCTTTCGACTTTTTCTGATGATAGATATCATTCGACAGG
The DNA here is from genome assembly GCA_005239505.1 of Nicotiana paniculata. Taxonomy (NCBI): domain Eukaryota; kingdom Viridiplantae; phylum Streptophyta; class Magnoliopsida; order Solanales; family Solanaceae; genus Nicotiana; species Nicotiana paniculata. The sequence continues at coordinate 28,923 of MDKI01173280.1, read as the reverse complement.
TTCCTTGTGGGATTAAGTCGAAAGGAAATAGACAAAAATATTTTCTTTTTTTAGGTAGTGTAATAATTCTCCCTTGGTTTTTCTTTAGGTCGCGGTTCTTTTCAAAGGGTTTTTGTTTGAACCAGGCGTAGATAGTTTTTATTTTTGTTAGTAGTAGGGAACCTTGTGCTATGATTTTAATTGAAATAATATCTCTTGACTTTATCATGCCTTGAGAAAAGTGAGTCATTTAGTTGTGACGCTTAGGCTCAATTTTTGACTCTTGTGTAAGTACCTTAAATTGTGTGATCTTAAATTTGCTTAACTGCTTTGACTAGACTGTCTTGATGAGTCTGATCCAGAGTGAGTTTGTGCCATGTGTGGGTGAGGTTTTGTATTATTCATTTCATTGCATTCGATGTCTAGAACTTTCCCCATGTGTTTGCAAAGCGAAATAATAGTTTTATTCAGTCTTAGAAGTTATATAGGCAGTTCATTGTTGAGCCAGTGATACATATTTTACCCACCTAATTGTTATGTATCTTAGTTAAACCCTTTGAGCCTGTAATCTTATTTCTTTGGCAACCACATTACAAGCCTTACCCAGTTGTTTGAATTGACCATATATTTGAACCTGTTACCTCTTATGAGCACTTGAATTGTTATGAACTATGTAAAAGTTGAAGTGTGGGGTGGTTGGTTTGGATTTTAAGTGGAATGAATGAAATAAGGACATATGTGCACTAGTTTGAAAAACGTAAGAACCACTTTAATTGACAAAGAAAAAAAAGAGAAAAAATAGTTGTATTGTTGAAAATATTCTTTGATAGTAGTGACCCTTGATGTAATTGTGCTTAAAGAAGTAGGGAGTTAATATATATATATATATATATATATATATATATATTGATGTGAAGGTGGAGTATGGTTTGACATAAGTGTGGGGTTTTGAATGTTAAATTGTATGTATTAAAGTGCTTAGGGAGGTGTAGTCACTCTTATATCTAAGCATATCCTACCCGTACCACCGCCTACATTACAACCAATTAAAGTCCTACTTGATCCTTGACTGAATGAACTCAATTAGTAGAGTAGTACACGACGCGCAAGCATATGGTTCATCTTTTGTGGCATATGAATGTTGTTTCTGAGAGTGAGTGAATTATTTCTATCTTAAGTTTATAATTGTTCTTAACTTTTATTGTGTGCGGAACTACTCTCTATTGTTGTGTGAGGGCTCTTGTTTCATGAAGGAAATGTAATTCTTGACCTCTTTGTTAGGGTAAGTGAGAAGGTCATAAGTAATGCATGGTAATAGTGATTCAAATCTTGAGGTGATGATGTTAAACTATTGTGCTTAGTCTATTTTAAATATTCTTGGTATGATGAGTTATGAGAGTTGTTTAAAAAGGTCGTGTCTTTATAGAGTGTAGTTTGATTGCTCGAGGACGAGCAATGGTTTAAGTGCGGGGTGTTTATGATAGGCTATAATCTAGTATTTTAATCGCTTATTGCAATTTAATTTGCTGCACTTTAATTGAGCTTGAGATTAAATTGTTACTCCCTCCGGTCCAAAATAAGTGATTTTTTGGTTGTTTTCACACATATTAATAAATTCACCTTTTAACATTAATTAGAAATGAAATCGACCATATTAACCTTTACTATATCTTCACATAAATATTCTTAATACATACTCCAACATTGTTTACTCCAAGGGTAATGTAGGAAAAAATATTTAATTCATTCTTAAAATCTGGAAAAATCACTTATTTTGGATCACAACAAAAAAGCCAAAAATCACTTATTGTGGACTGGAGGGAGTACTGTTTTGCACTTATTGTGTGTTTCATTCCTTGTAGGAGTGATTCAAAGTCATGCAGATATTGTGGAACTAATTCGAGCTATTTCAATGTAAGGCCCCGTAAAAGTTTTCCTAAAAACCAGGATTCCGTGATGCCGGAGTAGGCGTAGATGTAGAAATAGGCCTCGTAATATTTTTCCTAAATTTGGATGCCATACTTCTTGGATAGAACAGTACGCTGGGGAGTTCAAGGAAATATTTTGCAAAAATAGGCATTTATGCGGCCGCATAATAACTCTATGGGCTGCAGAATGGCCGCAGGGTGAAATAGCTTTTTGGGCCAATTTTGAGGTCAATTTCGTGGTTAGAGTTTTGTGAAGGGAGGTTTTGGCACGTTGTACGATTGCAGAACAGGTCTGTGGCCGCTATGTGAAGCAGGCCAACCTAGTTTCGAGGGCCATCTTTCACGATCATTTTGCAAACCGCAGAATCATTATGCGGTCGCATATGTGACCATAAATCCTGTCTCGGGGCTTCATTTTTGGGGTTTTTAATCGCCAACCCTATTTTGTTATAACACATACCATAGACCATTTTTGATTCCTGATATTTTAAGAGTGAGAGAGAAAGTTCTTGGAGTGGGAGAATAAGCTTCACACTAATATCCAACAATTCTTGCTCAATCCTTGAGGATTATCGAGAAGGTGGTCATATTAAAGGTAAGAATCTATACCCTATATTTTAGTTTCGAAATCTAATAAAAATGGATAATTAGATGGAAAATTATTGGGTGTGGGGGTGGATATCTTGCGTGCATGTATTCTTAAAGTATGAAGGGAGGTTGTGAGCTAAGAATGGGTTGAGGAATATTATAATCTTTCATAAAAGGTCCTTAAAAATACTAATACACACCCAATATTTGATAATGTGCTCAAATGAGCTAGAATCATGACCATCTTCCTACTTTTTGTCCAACTTGTCGTATTTCTAAAATAGATCAAAGTGCTAAGAATTCCGGAAAGTTTTAAACTGTAAAGGAAGCTCAATTGAGGTATGTTGGCTAAAGCCCCTTCTTATAAGAATCGATTTCTCCGGTGTTCGTGTAATTGGTGTAAGTCCCCAAATTGATCATTATAGAATTGATTATTCCTAATGTGTTGTGTGGAAGGATATATGTTCAATTATTCTAAATGCTTTTCATGTCATCTTGCCTTGTGAGGGTGTGTAAAAAAATGTGGAATATGTGCAAGAAATGTTAAGACCTCATGTCGAAATTGAATAAAGGTTGTTATGCCAAATTGTATGAAAAGCCTTTATATGCTTAGGATTACCAAGTTTGCTTATATGTTTACTAATGACTTACATGGTAGGCCTTATTTTTTTTTATGATAATGATATTTGGATGTGAAAAAGAGAAATTGGAATTATGAAATGTGGCCAAGTTCCATGAATGACTTTATAATCAAGGCCACTCGTGCCAATGAATTGAAAAAATGGAAATAGGTATGGAGTGTGATGGTTGATTAAAAGGGTGATGTCTCGAGTAGATGGCCTAGCCGATCGGTCCGTGATCCGACGCCATGCCGCACACATGGTGGTAACTGTGCTGGAAATGATAATTGGAATTGTGGTTATGGTTGATGTCTCAAATAAGATGATCTAGCGGATCGGGTCGTGATCGGACTCCATGAAAGAACACAGTGGTATTGTGATTTATGGTATTTTGGCACTAAAGATTCCCCAACCTAATAAGATGGAAATTGACTTGAGAACTTATGTGATCCTTACTTGATGTTTTACTATTCGACACTACTAACGTCCCTTTTTCCGGAGGCGCTGCATCTTTAAATGGATGCAGGTGGTTCCATAGCAGACAATGTTGATCACAGATAGTGGTGCATCCTCTTCCTAGCGGACTCGGTTAAACACAAAAAAAATTGAATACAACAAGAACATTCTCTACTCTCTTGCCTAAATATGCTCCGCAATTATTCCACTGATTTATTACTTTCATCTATTGCTTTTATTAACTGTTCTTCACTTATTGCTCATTATTCATCATAAAGGGCCATCCTTGAGACCCCAATATTGTTATCCCTTCATCGACCGCTCGCTATTGGGCGTGACAATTCGACCTCGAGGCCCAATTTCAGCGAGCTCGAGGCCTAGCCTAGTAACAGCTTGGTTTGAGCACCACTATTCTCATATATTCCTATCTTACTATTCTTATTCACACTGGATGGCTATTTCTTAACAACTAGTATTAAAATAAATCACATATTTTTAGAACCACAAAATCAAATATTATTGTTAATACTATTTTCCAGGTAAACAGTTTGGCGCCCACCGTGGGGATAAAGATAATAGTGATTATTTTAGTTCTAGTTTTCTGATAACACACGTTATTCTTCACACTTCTTCTTGTCTAAGATTTTTTTATTTCAGGCTGAAAACATGTCAACTCAACTAACGCACCAGTGCTTAGCAACAATGGCCTCAGTTTCCACGGGGAAAATAATGCAGCAGCTTCAGCAGCCGATGTGCCACCGCTCAACCCCGGAGTAGAACCTATTCCCAAACCAGTTGATGTTGGCTTGCATATTTCTGTAAGCATATATTTGGGTACGGATGTCGGGGGAAGCCTGCAGGGAGAAGTCCAACCTGACGCACAAACAACACATGCTCGAAATGAAGTCAGCCTACAAATCATTTTCAAGATATTGCAAGCAAAACAGGTTGCCATTGCTCAGCTGAAGAGTCAGCAAAAACCGCCGAGCACGGCAGGGCCGGAGACGGCTCCTCGAGTCAAGCAAGCAGCAAAAAGATCGAGTAATAGCGGGTCAGGAGCAGACCCCGCCATAGTGAAGATGCTCGAGGACCTCACAAAGAGGATTGAATCGGGATAAAAGAAGATAGAAGCTAATAATAAAAAGTGAAGACCTATAACTCAAGGGTCGATCAGATCCCGACGCACCCCCGATTCTGAAGGGTGTAGATTCAAAGAAGTACGTGAAGAAACAATTCCCATCGAGTGCGTCTCCGAAGCCCATTCCGAAGAAGTTCAAAATGCCTGATATCCCGAAGTATAACGGGACCTCGGACCCCAATGAGCACATCACTGCTTATACTTCTGCTGTAAAAGGGAATAACCTAATGGATGACGAGATTGAATCTGTCTTGCTGAAAAATTTTGGAGAAACGCTCTCAAAGGGGGGCATGATGTGGTATCATAACCTACCCCCGAACTCAATGGATTAATTTGCTATGTTGGTAGACTCCTTTGTGAGGGCGCACACTGGTGTCTTCAAAATTAACAGAGGGAGAACGAGATGTTAAGGGAGTTCGTATCATGCTTTCAGATGGAATGAATGGAATTGCCGCTAGTCTCCGATGACTAGGCGGTGCAAGCCTTCACCCAGGGCTTGAATGAACGAAGCTCGATAGCTTCGAAGCAGCTAAAGCAAAATTTGATCGAGTCCCCCGCCGTAACTTGGGCGGATGTACACAACAGGTATCAATCGAAGATCAGGGTCGAGGACGACCAATTAGGAGCCCCCTCGGGATCGGTATACCCAAGAAGGCTCTAGGCAAATGAGTCTAGTTTTACAGAAATGGAATCGAGATTAAACAAAGAAAGATACCAACCGTATGTAGAAGATCGAAGAAACGTCTCGAGGCGCAACATACACCAAAGCGATCGAAGGATCGATCGAGGCCAAGGTTCCCAGGGACTCATCAACAAAGCAGGGTTCAATAGGCATTCGACGTCGGTGGATGATGCACCTCGATTGACCAAGTACAACTTCAACGTCGATGCTTTAGGTATTGTGTCATCCATAGGCAAGATTGGGGACACCAGGTGGCCCAAGCCCATACAATCAAATCCTTCCCAAAGGAACCCCTACCTAATGTGTAAATATCATGGAATCCATGGGCGCAAAACCAAAGACTACAGAGAGCTTCAAGAAGAGGTAGCCCGATTGTTCAACAAAGGGCACCTTCAGGAGTTCCTCAGTGACCAGGCCAAAAACCACTTTCGAGAAAGAGATGCCAACAAAAAAATGAACCAGAATAACCTCATCACATCATACACATGATCATCGGAGAAGTCGACGTCCCATAGGGACCCGCTTTCAAGCAAACAAAAGTATCCATCACCAGGGAAAAATGAACTCGAAGCTACATACCGGAAGATGCTCTTTCATTCAGCGAAGAGGACATCAAAACCTTGTCTCAGCCTCATAATGACGCACTGGTAATTTCTTTTCTTTTGAATAAATTTAAAATTAAACGTGTGCTCGTGGACCCAGGTAGCTCGGCCAACATAATCAAGTCGAGGGAGGTAGAGCAGCTCGGACTACTCGATGATATTGTGCCCGCCTCTCGAGTCCTCAATGGATTCAATATGGCGAGCGAAACGTCTAGAGGGGAAATCATCCTCCCAGTCAATGTGGCCGGTACAATTCAAGACACCAAGTTTCACATCATCGAAGGTGACATGAGATATAATGCCTTACTCGGTAGGTCATGGATACACGTGGCCGGTACAAATGATGAAGTTTCCAACGAAGGACGGAGTAAAAACAGTATACGGGGAGCAGCATGCAGCGAGAGAGATGTTCGCGGTGCATGATGTGGCACCGGCATCTATGACTTCTACATTGAAGGAGCCAAAGGACAAGCAAACATCCAAGTAGCAGCCACAACTTACGTTCTCGACTACACCCAAATGAGTAAATAAAGGACCATGCCGCGTCCTCGGAACAAGCAATTTAAACATATCAAGGTTCAAATGCTATCACTGCTAAGGTACAACCCTCCCCTTTTTCATTTATGTTTTATACTAACCCATTACATGCGTTCGATCAAAAGGAATCGACGTTCCCTCCAGCTCAAGGACCTTGGGTTTTAAAGCATGCGTTGTGCTCTTTTTTCCTTAGATCGGGTTTTATCCCAAACGGGTTTTACCGACGAAGTTTTTAACGAGGGAACATCTATATGCCACCTAAGGAGAACTCAACAAGTATTCAAGGATTCTTCTCAAATCAACCTCAAACACTGGGGGACATCCCCTCAAAAATCGAAACATGCTAAAGAGGGTCTCGACAGGAGAATGTTGTATCGGGCCAAACGGTCGAATGAACCGTGTCCGCGTAGAATAATCAAACTCTCAATAGAAAAACATGTAAGCTTGTATAATGTAATCTAAGGAGTATATTTTATCATCACAATGCTTCATACCTCAAAGAAGTTTGATGTTTTTACAAGAAACGGCTCCAGGGACAAAACACTCGGGGACTGTCATCAACAGTCAGCTCATCGAGCCATTAAAAAACTCGAATTCTTAAGACCTCAACGAGGAAACTTTGAGATAGTAAGCCCTCCATGAGGCAATCAAATCTATAAGACCTTAATAAGGCAATCAAGTTTATAACATGTCAATGAGGCATACATCAAACTAGTAAGCCCTCGACGAGGCGACATCGAACCTGTAAGACCTCAACGAGGCATACTCCAAATAGTAAGACCTTAGAAAAAAGGCATAACCCGATATTAAGCCGGAGGCTATATATTCAAACTTGTAATACCCCTAAAAAGGAATACCCTCGATATAGATGCCAAGGCCATCTCACCCGGGGACTAAAAGTCTACGACTAAACAAAAGAATACGGTCATATTAAAAGGCTCTGGCCAAATAAACGCGGCTCGGAGACGTCTGACCACCGCCATAAAACTGCAGGCCTTCAAATACTTAGAAAATACTTCAAAAAGAACTGGTTAACCAGGATACCCTCGGCATAAGCAAAGGAGCTTCATAATATCAGCTCCGAACAATGAAAAGGCTTCAAAACAATCAACCTTCAATCAAAAGGCTTCGAAACAATCAGCCTTCAATGAAAAGGCTTCGAAATAATCAGCCTCCAAGTAAACCTCCCGAGGTACTCAATCATCGTCAAATATCGCCTCGTAATCGAGGTTCTCGTTTGAGGCGTCGAAGAGTCAGATGAACACAAAACTTGCCAAGGCATAATCAAGACTTCTAAAGTCTTTAGCCAAAATGAGGGAAAACTATAGCCGTACTAGGGGTCGCATCAACCCAACATAAAGAGCATCAGGGCCAACCTAAAGAGACTCACGGCCGATCCACGGAGCCTCACGGCCGAGCTAAAGAGCCTAAGGGTCAATTTGTAAGACCTCAATGAGGCAACACCGCACTTGTAAAACCTTAAAAGGGAACAACCCCGATACCAAGGCCAAGGCCATAATATCGAACTTATAAGACCCCTGAATTACGCATACCCTCGATATGAAGGCCGAGGTCATCTCACTCGGGGACTAATCAAAAGACCTCAATGAGGCAAAATCAAGCTTATAAGACCTCAACAACAAGCATCAAAATTAAAACCACAAAAGTAGAGACGAAGACAAAACAAAAGATCTCTTTATATAAATGATGGTACTAAGGTACATTTACAACACTCCCACAGGGAGCCTTTTTGAGACCTAGTCTATCGTTATTATCGGGGACTTCGTCTTCTCCCCCTCGGGGACTTTGCCTTCATCAACCCCCTCGGGCCTAGAATCCTCGACAGATCTTTCCTCTCCGTCTTCAACATCGACTTCATTGTCGGTAGAGAGGAAGAACTTGGCATTAATCTCATTTTCCCTAGCCTGCTCTATCTCTTCCGAGAGATCAAAGCCCGTATCATGAATATCCTCGAGGGTCTCTCTCAGGGATCTATAGTGGGCATATTCATTGCTTCTTCTCTATCGATCGGAAGCCCCCGCAACTTCATCTATGCGTCAGTAGCGTCTTTCAAGTAGACAGCAACCCTCCTATCAGCCTTTACTCGGGCCTCTTCAAGTTCGGCTCGACCCTCTATGACTTCGGCCTTCATCTTCAAAAGATCTATTTCAAGCTTAGCAATCCTGCTAGTCTGGACCGAGTTACTTTCTCGAGCACTACGAAGTCGTATCTCGAGGGAGAAGACCTTAGCCAAAGCATTCCTTTTGGCCAAAACATGAAAATCTATCTGTGCCGTCAACTCATTGCATTCAGAATCAACCTGGTTAACCTCGCCCCGAAGGCGTTCCAACTTCTTTGTCTTTCTCTCAAACTGAGATACCGAAACGGTAGTTTCCAAAGATGGGAGAAGAAGCTTGTATTCCATTAAGATAAAGATTACCTGTTTCTTGAGGTTGCCTTCATAATTATGAATTCGATTCAACTCCGATTGAAGGTGTATCAGCTCTCTTGTCTTCTTATCACAAAGAAGCCTGAGAGATTTTTCTCTGTTCAAGGCTTTCCGCAACCTAGCCTCACAGCGAAGAAGCTCAGACTTGAGTTTATCGAAGGCCTGTGGAAAAGAAGGTTCGGTTAAAAGGATGAAAGTACGAAGCTGAAAAGGCCAAAAGGTCACCCAAGCTCACCACAGAACAGAGCCGCTGAGCCTCCTCATAGGTCAAGTGCACGTCTACTGGTCTGGTCTCATCAGCCCTAGTTGAACCACCCTGAAGGGGGACATGATCACTGGAGACTTCTCTTGATTTAGGCGGCCCCCGGCCCCGAGTATCCCTCGAAGTACCTTCGAAGGGAGAAGAAAATGGTGGTAAAGGACCTTCGCTCCTCCCCTCTTGAGGAACCTCTCCCTCGAGGCTAGAGGCCTTGGGTCCTACAAGCTTAACAACATCGAGAGATTTCTCAGTTCGAGCCGTCGAAGTAGAGCCGTCCATTCGATTGCATTACAGTCCGTGTATCGGCCAATGAATATAAGATCTTTCCCAGTGGTTGCATCTTATTTATACCTCGAGGCAGGCCCTGCTTCACTATGAATATCCTCTTCCCTCGAGGATCTCTTCCGCTTGTTATCCTTTCTTGGCTTCGAAGTCGATGGTCCTTCCTCCTCCTCAAAAGGGGACGGTCTCACCTCAAAAAATTCACCAATGCCTGCCACAAAGAAATTAGTGTACATAAAGGAAAGTACTCCTCGAAAGAAGGGATACATAACACATACTATGATGCTTAGCCTCCCATCTTCCTTTCGACAAGTCTCGCCACTTGCCCTCATCATAAGTCGAAGAGGCCGCCAGTTTGCGGGCCCAGCCCACAAGATTAGGGACCTCATTTGGCATCCACGGGATCGTTGTGGAGAAAGAAAGAAAACGTTCTTACGGAGTCTACCTCCACCGAGAACAAAATAATAAAGTACATCATGTCCCTTACGCTTGAAATTCCATTTCTCAGGAAAAGGCAGGAACTCTGCAGGAGTGATATCTACAGTCCTCACTCAAACGAATCGACTCATCCACCCTTGATCCCTGTCCTCGTCATCACTGGAAATAAAGGGCTTGGTGGATCAGCGTCGCAGTGTAATTAGACCTTGAAAATGTAAAGGTCGATACAATCTAATGAGGTGACTAAGAGTGAACTCGAGCTCAACCTTTCCGGCGAAAAACCTCATCATCAGCACAATCCGCCAGAAAGATGGATGGATCTAGGCCAAAGTAACTCGATATCTTTGACAAAACTCGAGCACGAGTCGGTCGAGGGGACCCAACATAAAAGGGTACATATACACGCTCAAAAATCCATCTACATGGACCATAATATCTTCCTCCCGAGAGGGTACCTGCAGCATCACCTTTTCCCCCATCTGCAGTCTTTCCTCACAGCTTTGAGGTGTCTTTATTCTATTGATCGAATGAACCTCGACGCATGTTCTCGATGGCCTGGAACATTGAGAGGTTTCTCCATCGTAAATTCTTTCGTCGAAACAAAGCAGTTCGAGGTTAGCTCGCCAAACGCAGGTGATGTACCACCGGCCGGGAGGGAAGTAGAGGAAGGGATTCCTTCATTAGCATGAGCGGATGTAGATATAGTAGCCATAACTCCTTCAAAGCAAAGAAGAAGATGAAAACTCGGACGAAAGATTTGAACTAAGATGGCGGAAGGACTGGTGCAAGAAGGAAAACTCTATAGAGAAAGTTAGTCGCACAAAGCAGCAAAGCCCTCAATGAACAGAAAAGCTAATATATATATATATATATATATATATATAAAAGATGAATGGCGACTGTTCATTAACTTTGGTAGCCAATCAGCTCTGACAAGCAATTATGACTTTCGGGAAATGTACTGACGAGGCCACCTCAGTCACTTCACAGTCATGTCATAAGAATGGCGTTATCATACAGCGTTCGAGGGATCGAGGATTCAAATAGATTCCTTACCAACCCAGTATCAAGGGTCTCTGTTACCTCGAGACCAAGCTCGAAGGGGTTAAATCAAAATTCAAGCTCAGCTTTTGCATGAACACTAAGAGGCAAAACTTTGAAGACATTAAACAATAAAATCGTTTCTATTCCAAACATATATTTACAAAGGTGAATTTACAAAACACCCCACGGAGCCCCCATACAAAAAAGAGGAAGTAAAAAGAGCAAAATGTTCTATTCTTCATCCTCGTTACTTTTTGAGTCGCTCGCAGAGCCCTTGTCCGAAGTAGTCGGAACTGCCGATTCCTCTTCCAAAGCCTTGGCTTCTTCGATCTCATCAGAGAGATCGAAACCCTTGGCATGCACTACCTTAAAGTCCTGCCTCCGAGCTTCCAAACGAGCATGAGCAACGGCGCAAGCTAACTTGCGCTCGGCCTCTTCAAATATGTCTCTGGCCCAAGTATTTGCTGTGGCACCATCTTCCCGATATGAGAATATAAGTGCATCGGCTTCAGACTTGGCCGTGGACAATCCGGCAGCCGACTCAGCATGAAGTGCCTTAAATTTGTGAGCCTCCTCTTGGGCACTTCAAAGAAGACTCTGAGTCGAGGCCAGCTCCTCCTGAAGAGCATCCCTCTCCGAGGCTATGCTATCCTCGCGCCGCTTCAGCTCAAGGATCTCGGTATCTTTGGCCGCGACCTCTTCCCGAAGTTGCCCCGCTAGGGAATCCTTTTGCTTAATCTACAAATACTAAATCAAGGTAATAAACACCAAGTCATGAAAACTAAAGGCGAAGCTTGTGAATACCAAACTACCTGCTCGATGAAGTTGGCCCACTCCTGGAGTGCCTTCTCCTAGCTTGACCGAGAGTCAATCAACGCCTTTTCCTTTCAGGCATACGAAGCCTTCAGCTCATTCGACTCTGATGTGAGCTTATCAAACTCCTCCTCGCGATGAGCCAGCTTATCTCGTAACTTGGAGAAGGCCTGGTCATACAACTTCGTGACCTACAGTGCAAAGGAAAGAAGTTATAAATGACACGGGCCAAAACTCGAAGCGCGAAGGTTGTGTCAAAGAAAAAATTACTTGTTTTTGGAGTCTCTCAACCTCCTCGATAATAACGGGGGCATCGAGATCGGAATCCTCCTCGACGCCGGCAAAGTATATCTAAATAAATCATCCTCCCCCTGGGAGGCCCCTGCACCGGAAGCTTCCCAGTTCTGGGCATCCCGTATTTGCCCCGGTGAGAACGATGGGACCGATTGAAGATCGCCCATGACGTCAACCTCTATCGGGGCTTCCTCACATCCTCGAAGAGTCTCAGGACTGGAGCTTCCGAATTCGCCAACCAAGTGCTCGTTGGTGCAAGCTGTACCCTGTCTGGTGTTTGTCTCGAAGACTGCATCTAAACCCTCCTCGAGGGCCTCCTCAATACGAGGTGGGTCCGCATCAGCCACCTCCGACTCAGAAGCCTTCTGACCAACATCCTTTGAAGCATCAGTGCTCCGTCTTGCCCTATACACCAGTGGGAGACTGTCATCATCTTCGTCTTCAGCACGAAGATTATCCGCAGCCGCCGAAGTTAAGACCGTAGCATCGGTCTTGGGCTTTCGAGCCTTATCTCTCTTGGGTTTCGGGGACTCCGTCGGCGCATCCTCCTTTCTTTTTTTGACCTTGGCAAGTCTTTGGGTTTCTTCTTTGCCAGGAGGAGGTGGTCTCATTGAAACGGCTTACCCGAGGCCTGCACAAGCATAAAATACATATCGCTAAGAAGTCTACTCATGAGGAACTTATAAGCGACAGTGGTAAGGGCGTACCATGATTTTTAGCCTGCCATCGCGTCTTGGCCAAATCACAACAAACACGCTTATTTTACGAGGAGGTGGAATCCAAGAGTTTAACCCAACCCGGGAGGTCCCTGACTATGCCGATAAACCACACGGTGGCTATACAATCAGAAGAGAATCAATTCGAAAAGAAAGGGATTAGTCAAAAGGGGAAAAGGAAGGCATTCAGATGATGAAATATGCTCAGTATAGTGACACTCACGTCTCATATTCCACTCCTCAGGGAATGGCATCTTCTCGGAAGGGATGAGATCCGAGGTCCTGACTCGAACAAACTGGCTCATCCACCCCCGGTCTTTATCTTCATCAATACAGGCAAAGAATGCTTTGGTGGCTCGGTACTGCAACTTGACTAGCCCCCTCGATAAAGACAACATATGTACAAGCTAATCAGATGGTCGAGGGTAAAAGACATCCCCTCGACCATGTTAGAAAAATGTCTGATCAAATAGATAATTCTCTAGAAAGAAGGATGAATTTAACTAAGCGTCACTCTATATTGACGGCAAAAATCGAGGATCTCCATGTCTATCGGTGGAGAAGAAGAATCCACGGGACCCAAGGTAAAATGGTACATATATATGCTGAGGAAACCAGCTTTGTGTGTAATTATGATTTCTTCTGAAGAAGGGATTTCCGCTTGCACCGCCTCCCCCCAGCGGAAATCTATCTTTACCCTCTTTGCATCGGTTACTAAACTTATGTTCCGAGACATGGGCTCACATTGGCCCGGTACCGAAGGAAGTTTATCAATTTTAAGATTGGAGGATGTCTTGAAGGGCCTAGGAATGCACTCCTCAATACGGGGAGGAGCTTTTGTTTTTCTCTTAGACGAGCGTGACGAAGTAGGGGCTTCCTCTTTTTTAGGGACCGCTTTGGAAGTTTTGGCCATAGTTATAGCAAAGTTTCAAAGAAAGCTGATAAAAGGTGAACATAGAAGAAGGATGAAGACGGGAAACTGTTAGCAAAAATTTGGAAGTTTGAAGATGTTGTAAAAGTTTAAAAGATAGGGAATTGAAGTATTTATAAGAGTCACTTAAAGTGTATTGGAGGAGTCGAAAGGGCGACCAGTGGCAGGTTCTGGGCTTTTCAAGAACCATGCTGACAAAGACCTCTATACAATCTTTCCGTCATATCATTTAATGATCTCACATGGCTGACGTCATAATGGGGAAACCGAAGAGGCAAGAATTCAAGACCCTTCCTTACCATTTCATTCTAAGAAATGCGGGGACTATTTGTATACGGCCACAATCGAAGAGTCCGATTTTGAGGCCACTGTGGCATTCCATGCCCGACATCGAGAAGCTCAGGACAGAATTCGAATCTTGGTCCCGAGGTGCATCCCTCGAGAGGAGAATATCGAAGGTTCCCTGTGTTCGACCTCGAGGTAGTATAAATCGATGCCCGTTAGGGAACAGCGGGAAATTCCCAAGGGAACGTGATTAGAGCTGACCAAACCTGCAAGAATAGTACAAGTCCGTACTGAGCCATTAAATAGTTGTACCAATAGAGTTACCTTGTCATAATTGTATATGTACTATGTTGGGATTCCCCCCCTCCTATATAAAGGGGACCCTTGTCATTTTGCAAACACAAGAAAGATTGAATACAACAAGAACATTCTTTGCTCTCTTGCTTAAACATGCTCTGCAATTATTTCACTAATTTATTACTTTCATCTATTGTGTTTATTAACTGTTCTTCACTTATTGCTCATTATTCATCATAAAGGGCCATCCTCGAGACCCTCAATATTGTTATCCCTTCATCGACCGCCCGCTATTGAGCGTGACAATTCGACCTCGAGGCCCAATTCCAGTGAGCTCGAGGCCTAGCCTAGTAACAGCTTGGTTTGAACACCACTATTCTCATATATTCCTATCATACTTTTCTTATTCACGCTTGATGTATTTTTCTTAAGAACTAGTATTAAAATAAATCACATATTTTTAGAACCATAAAATCAAATATAATTGTTAATACATTTTCCAAGTAAACACTAATATACAACAGTTCTTGTTCAATCCTTGAATATTATCAAGAAGGTCCTCATATTAAAGTTAAGAATCTATACCCTAGCTTTTAATTTATAAAATCAATAAACATGGAATAATTAGAAAAACAATTATTGGTGTGGGGGTGGATATCTTGCATGCATGTATTCATAAAGTATGTGCGGAGGTTGTGAGCTAAGAATGGGTTGAGAATGGTAGAATCTTTCATAAAAGGGCCTTAAAATCATTAATACACACCTAGTGTTTGATAATGTGCTCAAATGAGCTAGAATCATGACCATCTTCCTACTTTTGGTCCAAATTGTCGTATTTCCAAAATAGATCGAAGTGCTAAGAATTCTGGAATGTTTTATAGTTTAAAGGAAGCTCAATTGAGGTATGTTGGCTAAACCCCCTTCTACTTAGAATCGAATTCACCGGTGTTCGTGTAATTGGTGTAAGTCCCAAATTGATCATTATAGAATTGATTATTCCTAATGTGTTGTGTGGAAGGATATATGTTCAATATTTATTCTAAATTCTTCATCATGTCATCTTACCTCATGAGGTTGTGTCAAAAATGTGGAATATGTTCTAGAAATGTTAAGACCTCATGTCAAAATTGAATAAAGGTTGTTATGCCAAATTGTATGAAAAGCCTCTATATGCTTAATATTCCCAAGTTTGCTTATATGTGTACTAGTGCCTTACATGATAGGCCTTATTGTTGTTGATGATAATGATATTTGGATGTGAAAAAGAGAAACTGGAATTATGAAATACAGCCAAGTGCCAAAAATGACTTTATAATCAAGGACACTCGTGTCAATGAATTGAAAAGATGGGAAAGAAGTATGGAGTGAGATGATTGGTTAAAAGGGTGATGTCTTAAGTGAGATGTCCTAGACGATCGGGCTGTGATCGGATGCCATGCCGCAAACATGGTGGTAACTATGCTGGAAATGATAATTGGAATTGTGGTTATGGTTGATGTATCAAATGAGATGACCTAGCCGATCGGGTCGTGATCGGACTCCGTGAAAGAATACGGTGGTATTGTGATTTGTGGTATTTTGTCACTAAAGATTCCACAACCTAATAAGATGGAAATTGACTTGAGAACTTATGTGATCCTTACTTGATGTTTTACTATTCGACACTACTAACGTCTCTTTTTTATGGGGGCGCTGCATCTATAAATGGATGCAGGTGGTTCCATAGCAGACAATGTTGATCACAGATAGTGGTGCATCCTCTTCCTAGGGGACTCGGTGAGCCCCACTTCATCCCGAGGTCATGTATTGTATCTTTTGTTCATATTGTTGTCACGTTTTGAGGTTTAGCCGGGGCCTTGTCCAGGACACTATCTTAACACTCTTTTGTATCTTTAGAGGCTCCGTAGACACTGTGTGGGTTGTATATGGGTGTTAGAAAAGTCAATTGATTATGTTGTGTTTTCGACTCTTGTTCAACTCAATCATAAGAATGTGTTTATTTTGAAACTTAACAATGATGTAACTAATGAAATGCTTTAGTAATGTATATATGGTCTTCCTACTGTCTAATTAATGAAAACATGCCTTCTCTTGATCATAAGTGAGTTGGGTAGAAAGTGTCTAACATGCTTGCTCGACCGGGTCAACTCAATTGAGTGTCGGTCGCGCTTCTCGAGGTTGGGGCATGACATTGGAGCTTGGAAGTCTAAGAAAAATCCCAAAGGAATAAGCCGAGATCGTTTTTGGGGGCCGAGGATCACTTCTGGACGTCAAAATTCAAGGAAGAATCAACTGCTAAAAAAATACACTAGTGTGACACACTGTGAGGCACAACAGTGTAAATTTAAGTCAGAAATTGGAAAAGTTACGAGGCCACCGAGGTTCACGATCGTGCACTGGCTCGTAAGTTAGGCAGTGTTCTATCTAAAGTGTGGCCATATACGCGAGAAAATCTCCAGGTGCGTGTCCGCGCACGTCCAACTCTAGAAAGTGGCATTTTTTGCGTAGCAAAAGGTGTTTTCGCTTGGGCCCAAACCTACTTGGTATATATACATGGAAAAATGGTATTTTAAGGACTTTTGACACATCTAATACCTAAGGAGGCTAAGGAGAAGTTGGAGAAGAATAGCACATGGATTTCATCATTCAATCCTCACTCAATACACGAGTTTGGATCGTTTTATCTTTTCCTTCAACTTCAACTTATTTGTGATGAATTACTCCATATCCATGGATTAGTCTCTTTAGGGTTTGATGGATTTGGTGTGTTGATATTTCTTTTGTGGATTATAACTCTAGTTTATGTATTAAATAAGTTTGGATGTTTTAATTATTGCATCTACATTCACTAGTTCATGTAATCGAGAGAGGCATAACTGTGATATTTTTATCATTATATTTTATTGAGAAAATTCACTAATTCTTATTAGTAATCGAAAGAGGCTAGTTGAATTATTGATTAACCTAGTTAGGAGAATAATCGAAAGAGGTTTTCCTAAAGACCAATCCACTACGAATTCTTGAGTATCTTCACCGAGCTTACTTTCGTTCATATTATGAGGTTGAAACTTAATCGAGAGAAGAGTTTTTGATGAATGAGTGAACAAATAATTGAGTGAATTATAGAGACTCACTTACATAATAGAAGTGAATTATCTAGAGTTAGATCCCAAACAATTGTCTTGCACCTATCCTATCAAAACCCTGTCTTTCAAAATTTATAACCGTCTTTGCTTATTACTTGCGCCAATTGTCATTAGCCTATAGTTTAGACTCTTAGTTAAGTTTAGTTTTAGTCACAAAAATCTAAATTGTTGATCATATTGGATAGCAATTAAACTATAAGCTACGAAAATACACTTTAAATCCAATCTATGGATACGATATATTGTACTATATTCGAATAGCGAGCATATTTAAGTGTTTTGCGCTCGTCAGGTAACTTGCTTTGAATTCTTGAGCTACATTCTTCAGCGAGTGCCACAATCTCAAACTCTGTCAATCTCCTCTTATTTTCCACTATGGCATTGATGCATTTGGCATTTTTGGGCACTTCTTGCAGGATGTCTACCGGTGGAATATTGATTTTCTCCCGCTTCAAAATATCAAGAAACCTTCTATAACAGGCATTATCCTTCATTTTCGGCAATATCAGAGGGAACATAGGTGGTGTCCTTGCAACTAATGGTGGGGTTTGCTTTTCCACCACCTCTTCAATTGGCTTCTCTGACTCCCTTGCTTTTTCTGATTCTACTTCTATTGTGGCCTGTTTCTCATTAAAGGTCACTTACTTTCTCTTTTTCGATGGAACTTCTTCTAAATGTCTCCCATTCCTCAATGACACAACATTAATAGATTCCTTAGGATTAGCCTTAGTGTCGCTTGGAAGAGCTCCAACTTGTTGAGTATTTGGGACACTGACAAGGTGCCCCATTTTTCTCTCCCAATTATGAATAGCTGCAGAGTGGCCTTCTGCCTGAGCCTGCTGATCATCCATCAATTTCTTTAGCATCTCCTAAATATGACTTGTCAGGTTTGTAGGTTTTTCATCCTTTAG
Source organism: Nicotiana paniculata (assembly GCA_005239505.1). NCBI lineage: Eukaryota > Viridiplantae > Streptophyta > Magnoliopsida > Solanales > Solanaceae > Nicotiana > Nicotiana paniculata. The sequence continues at coordinate 10,528 of MDKI01173280.1, read as the reverse complement.
TGGTCTATACTGCTATTGAGGAGCTTGTGGCCTATATTAATTCTGAGCACCTTGGTTTCCACCCCAAGAGAAGTTTGGTGATTCCTCTAGTTAGGATTGTAAGTGTTCCCATACTGGTTTGTCTGGCCCCTATTTGCATTACCCACAAAACAGATATACTCTAGATTAGCTAGGCATAAGTCGCTCGTGTGACCCTCTCCACGTACTTCACAAAATATTTGAACATGTTGCACTAGCTGAGCTTGTTTCTTGTTAATAACCAATGTCATCTTATTAACTTGGTTGGCCAATGTGGCAACCGCGCCGATAATACAGAGACAACATCTAACTCGAGAACACTTGCAGATTTTTGCATTGTGTGTCTTCCATCTCTCCTTGCCAATCAGGACTGCTTTTGGAGAATTTTTTTAATAAGGCATAAATTTCATCAAATCTTATCTCCAACACTTGACCTCCCGCTACACCGTCCGCCAAAATCTTTGTCTCTGAATATATCCCTTGTATGAAAGTGTGAGCTAACACTTCATTTGTCTGGTTGTGATGAGGACAATTTCTCAGCAGCCCCTTGAATCTCTCCCAAGAAGAATATAGAGACTCCCCCCATTTCTGTATGAAGGTGACTATCTCACTTCTGATCTTTGAAATTTTTCCTGAAGGAAAGAACCGTGTCAAACAACGTAAAACATGAATGTTGTAGCCCTTTGAATTATCTATCCAAACATATATTTTGGAGGCCTAACTGAGTTTCTAGCAAAAAGTTATGTGCATTTTACTGGACACTATGTTGTATGCTTTGAATTCTTGAGCTACATTCTTCAGCGAGTGCCACAATCTCGAACTCTGTCAATCTCCTCTTATTTTCCACTATGGCATTGATGCATTTGGCATTTTTGGGCACTTCTTGCAGGATGTCTACCAGTGGAATATTGATTTTCTCCCGCTTCAAAATATCAAGAAACCTTTTATAACAGGCATTATCCTTCATTTTCGGCAATATCAGATCGAACATAGGTGGTGTCCTTGCAACTAATGGTGGGGTTTGCTTTTCCACCGCCTCTTCAATTGGCTTCTTTGACTCCCTTTCTTTTTCTGATTCTACTTCTATTGTGGCCTGTTTCTGATTAAAGGTCACTTACTTTCTCTTTTCGATGGAATTTCTTCTAACTTTCTCCCATTCCTCAATGACACAACATTAATAGATGCCTTAGGATTAGCCTTAGTGTCGCTTGGAAGATCTCTTTGAATTATCTATCCAAACATATATTTTTGAGGCCTAACTGAGTTTCTAGCAAAAAGTTATGTGCATTTTACTGGACACTATGTTGTATGCCCGCTCGATTCTTCGTTCGTTCTAAACTATCATCCGTTGATACCCGAACATGATACCGGCTTAATTACTTGGGCTTTTACTCAGACTGCAAAGCTCTAAATCACGTGAATTCATTCCATAACATCTACATATATTTTAATCACTCCAACAAGGTATAAAACACACAATTAGTGCAAAACACTAGCGATTAGAGCTCAAATTCAACTAAAGTGCAGTAAATTAGAATGTAATATTCAACCAAAACATGAGATTATAGACTACCATAACTTACACCATAAGTGCTCATATATCACAATTTTCCAACAATCAACAATATGAATGTTTCTACAACAATATCCCATGGCTCCACCACAACGGGTAAGATCTGGGGAGCGCGAGTGACGCTCAACCGATATACCTCGGTCAAGTAAGCCTACTTGATTCCTTCTATCAAACCTCACACATGAACAATATAAAAATAAGTAGCAAAAGATATACATGTGATGAGTAAAGTGTTCCACATACTTTTTCCATTACTCAAAAGAGATCCATTTACAATTTCAAAAATATTACAAGTTTATAGATACGAGGGAAAACATGTTTACCAAATACCAATACTTCTAATTCATTACCCAATAATGAAAACTACCCACAACATGTCTACGGAGCCTCTAATTACAACAGAAGAGTAGTATGGAAATGTCGGCGACAAGGCCCCGGCTACACCTCAAAACAAAACGTACAACATCAAATGACATAAGGCCCGGAACAGAGTATGGCTCACCAAAACGTGCTGAATCGAGAGTAACTGCTAACGAGGGTCAAAGTTGCCCGCTGAAAATTCACTTGAATCCATTAAAGATGCAGCGCCCACGGCAAAATGGACGATAGTACTGTCATGGGCGGCTTTCTAGCCATGCCCCATGACCCATTGGACGTGCCTCGTGACGTCCTGGCAAGCCTCCCAACGCCTAGCACCACGGACGACCCTGTGTTCTTGGCCGCGCCAAGTGACAAGCGCGCATGTTCCTCTGTCGCCCCACTTATATCCCTCGATAGCACCCAGCCACAGGCAGCTGCTAACAGCGTCGCGCGTGCAGACAACACTATGCGCGCCGATTGTGATGCCTAAGACAAAGTTGCTGACAACGGACATGTTTCTACCTTGTAGAAAACTAAGTCATTTTCATTGTAAATATAGAGTAGTTTTATTCTATGTATTTCCATTATGATTCTCTAGCTTATTTAGGTCAAGTCTTGTAACTTTGGTTTTTTTTAGCATTATTAGGGGGGTCAAGTTGTAAGGCCCCGTAAAATTTTACCTAGAAAACTGGTACTTCGTGATGTCCAGATTAGATTTATGTGTTTAATGGTGGTTCGGACCTTTTGGATTGTACAGTACTCTACGAACTTAGAAGACAATGTTCGCGAAAGAGTGCGTTTCTACGGCCCATTATGCGGTCACATAATCACACTGCGGACCGCATAATGGCAGTAGAGTGAATCAGAAAACTGGCCAAATTTGAGGTAAGTTATGCGGCCCAAAATGCGATCGCATAACTAATATGCGGGCCGCATTATCCGTCGCATATATGCCTTAGAGTTTTGCGAGGGGAGTTCTGCGACACATTATGCGACCACAAAACAGGTATGCAGGACGCATAATGGCCACATACTCGATCAAATGTTCCACCCAGCTGAGGCCATTTTGCGGCAGGTTTACAGACTGCAATACCATTATGCGGTTGCATATGCGTCCGCATAACTGTATGAGGGCACCCCATTTTATTATTTTTAAACCCGATCCATACCAACATAAAGCATACTCCCCACCATTTTAAACCATTCTCCTGATAATCTAGAGTGAGAAAAGAGAAGGTTCTAGAGAGAAGGTCCCAATTCCATCAAATTGATCCTCTATCACCACTCAAAGCTTGGGACTAATCAAAAAAGATACCAATTTCTTCACTTTAAGAGGTAAGTTTCTACCACACCAGCTTTTAAATTCCATGATTAGCTAAAATGGGCCATTAGTAAGGTAGTCCATGGAGGTAAGGAAAGGGACCTTGCATGCACGAGGTTCTAAACTATGTATGGGAAAGTAAGAGCAAAGTTAAAATGAAATGGGGGATAGGACCTTAGCAAACTCATAATGCTAGGTGTAATGCTCAAGTGAGCTGGGACTATAATCCAGTTCCTAATTACAATTTGATTATGTTATTTTGTCAAATAGATTGAACGAGCTAAAGGATTCCAGAAATTGTCGAAGGAACTACGGATAAAACCCAGTCCAGGCATATATGGCTAACTCTAATCTTCATAGAATCAACTTGTTGGTGTCTGAATAGGTGGTGTGAGTCCCTTTCTTGATCATACTTGAATTGATTGTTTTTATGTGTTGAGTCGAAAGATTTCTAGTTCTAAATTGTTCTAGTTAACTACCATGTCAACATGCTACTTGAAAATCTGAATTATGATCGTACATGCTCCTTCTATTATGTGTACAATTCATTACATATTGGTTCTCATTAATATGAAGGATGATGCTATTAAACGGATAAAACGGAGAATCAAACTCAAATTGTAAAATATGTCCAAGTGCCAAGAACTATGTGATAAATGATGGAAATGAGATGTGAACTGAGTAATTAATTGAAATGGTGATGTCCCAAGTGAGATGACTTAGCTGATCGGGCCGAGATCGGTCGCCATGTTGTACAAATGGTGTCATTTACATTGGAAACATTGATATAAATTGTGGATATAGTTATGTCTCACTTGGGATGGCTTAGCCGGTCGGGCCGAGACCGGACTCTAGGTAAAAAAAAAGGACACGGTGGCATTGTAAATCGTGGCACTTGGCATTAAGAGACTATTAAATCTAAAAGGATGGAAAGATGAAATGAGAAACTATGTGACCCCTACCTATGATTCTCTATTCCTGTGAAGTGTTATGTGAATTCCATGACTGCCTTCTTACTCTTTATTATGGATTCTAATTTAGAGTGGAGTTTTTCATACATGCTAGTACTATTCGATGGTATTAACGTCCCTTTTTCGGGGGAGCTACATCTTTGAATGGATGTAGGTGGTTCTATTGCAGATAACGTTGATCGCCGATAGTGGTTCCCTCACTCATCTCCTCACAACAGTCTTGGTGAGCCCCGTTTCTTCTCGGGGTCATGTATAGTATATGTTGTTCTTCTTTTGTATAAGTTGTTATATTTTGAGGTATAGCCGGGGCCTTATTACCAGTATTGTTATGTTTGTATTTTGTAACTATAGAGGCTCCGTAGACATTTACGTGGATCATGTATGGGAGTCAGGGAGCCCTCCGGCGAGGTGGAGTGAGTTCGCGGATGCTTTCGTAGACCATTTCTTGTCAGCCGAGACTAAGGCATCCTGTGCTGTGGAGTTTGAGACCCTTAAACAGGGTAGTAAAAGTGTGAGGGAGTATCACATGGAGTTCGTATGCCTGTCAAAGTATGTTGTTCATACGATGCCGAATATGGAGGCCAGAGTTTGTCGATTTGTGCAAGGACTTAGTCCCTTGGTTATCAATGAAGCTGCAACAACTGCTCTAAATTCTAACATGAACTATGGGAAAATGGTGGCGTTTTTCCAGGCTATAGAGGCTCGAAAGTCAAAGCACATGATGGACCAAGAAGGTAGTAGTAGGGCCCAATCAGCAGGCAACCTTGGGGATTCATTCGAAGGTGGGAGATAAGCTTATCGGGGAGGATCATCAGGTCCATCCCAGTCTTACGCTCAGTCTTCAGCCAGTGCCCCGCCATCAGGGCATGGTCAGCAGCATAGGAGTCGCTTTAGGCCCAGCCAAGTCAGTAGAGGGTTCCACCATCAGGGTCAACTAGGAGGAAGATTCCAGCAACAGTAGAGGGCCCCATGCCCTAAGTGTGGGAGGGCACATTCGGGAGTCTGCTATCTGGACATGCCGGTATGTTATGGATATGGGATGAGAGGAAATATTTAGAGGGAGTGTTGTGCATCCCGCCAGGGTACCGGTAAGGTCACAGCCCATCCATCCAGTTCATCAGCTGCTACATCTTTAGCACACCCTCCAGCCTGAGGCTCTCCAACACCCGCAGGGTGTGGTGCGGCTAGGGGAGGTGCACGGGGTTCGGTAGGACCCAGCCGGTTCTATGCTATGAGTGCTCGATAGAATGCAGAGGCTTCTCCAGATGTCGTTACAGGTATACTGACTGTTCAATACCATGATGTGTATGCCCTTATTGATCCCCGATCTTCTTTATCCTATGTTACTCCTTATGTTGCTTCAAGCTTTGGGATAGAACCGGAACAGCTTCATGAGCCGTTCTTTGTATCTACTCCGGTTGGTGAGTCTATTATGGTCGCGCGAGTTTATAGAGATTGTGTTGTCACAGTGCGTGGTCGGGATACCATGGTCGATCTTATTGAACTGGAGATGATTGACTTTTATGTAATAATGGGAATGGATTGGCTTTATTCATGTTTTTCCAAATTCGACTACCGAACTAAAGTTATGAGGCTTGAATTTCCTAACGAGCCAGTTGTCGAGTGGGAAGGGAATAATGTCATGCCGAAAGGTAGGTTTATTTCTTACCTTAAGGCCTCATAGATGATCAGGAAGGGGTGCATCTGTCACTTGGTCCGAGTTGCGGACACCACTGCTGAGCTGGCTACCCTTGAATCTGTGCCAATTGTGAATGAATTCCCCAATGTCTTTCCGGATGAGCTCCTTGGGATTCCTCCCGACAGGGAGGTTGATTTTGGGATCTATGTGATGCCTCGCACGCAGCCTATATCCATTCCACCCTATAGAATGGCGTCGGCGGAATTGAAAGAACAGAAGGAACAACTGAAGGATTTTCTAGAGAAAGGTTTTATCCGACCGAGTGTGTTGCCTTGGGGCGCACCGGTTCTCTTTTCCAGAAAGAAAGATGGGTCACTTTGGATGTGTATTGACTACCGGCAACTCAACAAGGTCACAATGAAAACAAATACCTATTGCCTATAATAGATGACTTGTTCGATCAATTTCAAGGTGTTAAGTTCTTCTCCAAAATTGATTTGCGGTCCGGGTATCATCAGTTAAAGATAAGGGAGCAGGATATTCTGAAAAAAACTTTCAGAACCTGGTATGGGCCCTTTGAATTTATGGTAATGTCTTTCCGGCTCACAATTGGCCCAACAGCTTTCATGGACCTTATGAATCGAGTCTTCAAACCATTTCTTGACTCCTTTGTGATAGTATGCATTGACGACATCCTCGTATATTCCCGAAGTCGAGAGGATCATGCCGACCACCTCAAGGCAGTTCTGCAGACTCTTCATCAACATCAATTATATGCAAAGTTCTCGAAATGTGAATTTTGGCTTGAATTTGTTACATTTCTGGGTCATGTCGTCTCTAGAGAAGGGATTGAGGTTGATCCTAAAAAGATCGCAGCGGTAAAGGATTGGCCTAGACCTACCACTCCAATAGAGATTCGCAGTTTCTTAGGTTTGGTCGGGTACTAATACAGAAAGCGGTCAGGTTCCAGTGGTCTGATGCTTGTGAAAGAAGTTTCCAGGAATTGAAATCAAGATTGACTTCGGCACTGGTGTTGACCCTGCCAGAGGGTACAGAGGGGTTTGTGGTGTATTTTGATGCTTCCAGGGTTGGTCTTGGGTGTGTATTAATGGAACATGGTAAGGTTATAACATATGCTTCAAGGCAGCTTAAGAATCACAAAAAGAATTATCCAACTCATGACTTGGAGTTTGCGGCAGATGTTTTTGCATTAAAGATTTGGAGGCATTATCTATATTGGTTCCACGTGGATGTATTCACAAACCACATGAGTCTTCAATATATTTTCAAACAGAAGGAATTAAACTTGAGGCAAAGAAGGTGGCTTGAGTTGCTCAAAGATTATGACATTGACATCTTGTATCATCCGGGTAAAGCTAACGTGGTGGCGGATGCTCTTAGTCGGAAATCTATGGGTAGTTTGGCTCATTTGGAAGCATGTCAAAGACCCTTGGCTCGAGAAGTTCATCAGTTTGGGAGTTCGCCTTGCGAACTCTAGTGAAGGCGGAGTGATTGTGTGAAATAGGGCGGAATCCTCGCTTGTGGCGGAGGTCAAGGAGAAGCAATACAACGATCCGTTGATGGTACAGATAAAGGAAGGGATTCATAAGCATAAGACTATGGGTTTTTCTCTTGGCATGGATGACGGTACATTATGATACCAAGGGCAGATATGTGTTCCAAATGTGGATTGTCTTCGAGAATGAATCATGACAGAAGCTCACACTTCTAGATATTCTGTGCACTCAGGCTCTACGAAAATGCATCATAACCTCAGGGAATTTTACTGGTGGAATGACATGAAGAGGGGTGTGGCGGACTTTGTGGGAAAATGTCCAAGATGTCAGCAAGTAAAGGTCGAGCATCAAAGGCCCGGTGGGTTGGCACAACTTAAAGAAATTTCGATGTGGAAATGGGAAATGATCAATATAGATTTTGTGGTAGGGTTACCCCGTACTACGCACAAGTTTGACTCAATTTGGGTGATCGTGGATCGCCTCACGAAATTAGCACACTTCTTACTGGTTAAATCCATCGGCACTGTAGAACAATATGCGCAATTTTATATCAAGGAAATAGTCAGGCCTCAACTCCAGTCTCCATCATTTTCGATCGAGGGGCCTAGTTCACAGCTAATTTCTGGAAGAAGTTTCAGCAAGGTTTGGGTACGCAGGTAAATCTCAGTAGGACTTTCCACCCGCAGACTAACGGGCAAGCAGAGAGGAATATTCAGACGCTTGAGGAAATGTTGCGTGCTTGTGTGCTTGACTTCAAAGGTAGCTGGGATGATAATTTTCCGCTTACAAAATTTGTTTATAACAATAGCTTCCGTGCTAGTATTCAGATGTCGCAGTTTGAGGCCTTCTATGGTAGGTGATGTAGGTCGCCGATTGGATGGTTATAGATTGGATAAGCTGAACTAATAGGACCTGATCTCATGCATCAAGCTATGAAGAAGGTTAAAATCATTAATGAGCGGTTGAAAACTGCTCAGAGTCGCCAGAAATCCTATTCGGATGTTCGTCGCAGAGACTTGGAGTTCAAATAAGATGATTGGGTGTTATTGAAGGTATCTCCCATGAAGGGGGTCATGCGGTTTGGAAAGAAGGAGAAATTGAGTCCAAGGTATGTCGGTCCATATAGAATCATTCAAAGGGTAGGACTGGTAGCGTACAAGCTTGAGTTTCCCCCTGAAATGTCATTGGTGCACCCGGTATTTCATGTGTCCATGTTGAAGAAGGTAGTTGGAGACCCATCCGCCATCGTGCCGGTTGATACGATTGAGGTTATCAACAAATTGCCATATGAAGAAATTCCAGTTGCTATTCTTGATAGACAGGTCCGAAAGTTAAGAATCAAAGAAATTGAATATGTAAAAGTATTATGGCGAGACCAGCAAGTCGAAGAAGATACTTGGGAAGATGAGAACGAAACGAAAAAGAAGTACCCTCATTTGTTTGAATAGCCATGTAATAGTTCTATGAAGTTGTTTTCTCTAAATATTTGTATTTAAACCCGACCCCAGACCAACATAAAGCATACTCCCCACCATTTTAAACCATTCTCCTAATAATTTAGAGTGAGAAAATAGAGAGTTCTAGAGAGAAGGTCCCAATTCCATCAAATTGATCCTCCATTACCACTCAAAGCTTGGGACTAATCAAACAAGATACCAATTTCTTCAGTCTAAGAGGTAAGTTTCTACCACACCAGCTTTTAAATTCCATGATTAGCTAAAATGGGCCATTAGTAAGGTAGTCCATGGAGGTAAGGAAAGGTATCTCGCATGCATGAGGTTCTAAACTATGTGTGGGAAAGTAAGAGCAAAGTTAGAAAGAAATGGGGGATAGGACCTTAGCAAACTCAAAATTCTAGGTGTAATGCTCAAGTGAGCTGGGACTATGATCCAATTCCTAATTACAATTTGATTATGCTATTTTGTCAAATCGATTGAAAGAGCTAAAGGATTTCAGAAATTGTCGTAGGAATTAGGGATTAGACCCAGTCCAGGTATGTATGGCAAACTCTAATCTTCGTAGAATCAACTCGTTGGTGTCTGAATAGATGGTGTGAGTCCCTTGCTTGATCATACTTGAATTGATTGTTTTTATGTGTTTAGTCAAAATATTTCTGTTTCTAAATTGTTCTAGTTGATTACCATGTCACCATGCTACTTGAAAATGTGAATTATGATCCTACATGCTCCTTCTATTATGTGTGCAATTCATTACATGTTGGTTCTCGTTAATATGAAGGATGATGCTATTTAATGGATAAAAAGGAGAATCAAACACAAATTGTAAAATGTGTCCAAGTGCCAAGAACTATGTGATAAATGATGGAAATGAGATGTGAACTGAGTAATTAATTGGAATGGTGATGTCCCAAGTGAGATGGCTTAGTCGATCGGGCCGAGATCGGATGCCATGTTGTACACATGGTGGAATTTACATTGGAAACATTGATATAAATTGTGGATATGGTTATGTCTCACTTGGGATAGCTTAGCCAATCAGGCTGAGACAGGACTCCGTGTAAAAAAAAAAGACACGGTGGCAATGTAAATCGTGGAACTTGGCATTAAGAGAATATTAAATCAAAAGTATGGAAAGACGAAATAAGAAACTCTGTGACCCCTACCTGTGATTCTCTATTCCTTTGAAGTGTTATTTGAATTCCATGACTACCTTCCTACTCTTTATTATGGGTTCTATTTTAGAGTGGAGTTGTTCATACATGCTAGTACTATTCGATGGTACTAACATCCCTTTTGCCGGGGGCGCTTGATCACGCTCAACTATGTCTTATAAAAAGACTAAACGGGCACTGCAAATATAATCCGAGGTATTACGCCCCGAGTCGATCCCACAGGGAATTTACGTATCAATCAAGTCGTCAGAATACGCAACTTTTACTTAATCAATTCTCTCAAGACTTTTGAATATAAATTGGTGATGTTTTACTATTTCTACTGACAAAAGTAATGAATTAGTGATTAACTAACAATATGATGTAAACAATCATAATAAAGGTCTAAGGTTATGGTTTCCCCCGTCGGTGAACTTCCTTCTCGGATACTTGACATACTTTGATTAGTTGTCTCTATCAATCATGAACACTCTATCTACCATAAATCTCTCTCAAGT
>ML324582.1:737-11778 GCA_005239505.1 Nicotiana paniculata | reverse complement strand
ACTCTTTCCAAATAATCACAACAATATCTAACAACAGATCAACAAGGCCAAATAGTCATAGAACCAATAATAAACATATAACAATTAAGATAATGATCAAATAAGTGGGGCACGGGAAAGGGGGTCATGTTTAACAGACAATTTGGGTGGTGCATAGATACTCGTCACCACACCTATACACCACGCCCATGCGTTTCACATAACAAACAAGTGGGGTGTCCTATTCCCTCAAGCCAAAGTTAGACCAAACACTTACCTCAATTTCGCAAGCCACTCACTACTCAATTATGGCTTTTCCTTTAGAATCTTGCTCTAACTTGCTCGAATCTAATCATAATTAACTCAATATAATTAATTAAGGCTAAAGGAACTAACTTTATTGAAAATTACAATTTTCCCTAAGTTTTCTCAAAAAAGTGAAAATCCGAGCCCGTGCCTGCTTGGTCTAAACTCAGGGTTCAGACCAAATTACGTTTACCCATTCACTCACGAACCCAAATATACAATTAGTTTCGAAAGCCGACCTCAATTCGAGGTAAAAATTCGATTTTTACAAGATTTCCTAATTCTACCCAAACCCTCAATTTTTACCATGAAAATTCTTAATTTTTGATTTAAAAGTGATGATAAACAATGAGTAATTGAAAAAATAAAGTTTAGAATTGATTACCCATGACTTGGGATGATAATTGTTGAAGAAAATTGTTTTTAGGGCTGTAAACTTCGAAAATAAGGGGAAGAAGAAGGTCTGCCCGTTTTTAATATATTTTCTGCCAGCTATTATGCCTCGTTTCTCATGCCAAACAATCCCGAAACTCGATTTTTATGTGTCCATTAGATTCCTTGTGAAATTCTAGTCAAGTTAGGCTTTTGAATCACTCAATATGACCTTGTAATGAAGGAGATGTAGGTTTTAATATTTGCAAATAGTACAGATTTTTAATACGCCGTCAGGGGCAATATCGTAATTAACCTGAAAAGCCTGGCAACCTTAGTAAAATGACCATAATATCCTCATACGATGTCCAAATTCGATGATTCTTTTTGCTACGAGTCCGTAATTAAGATACGGAGCTAATGATTAATTCAAAACAGAAATCAGAGCTCGTTTGTTCAAATTGATATCATTTATGCTTGAAGAAACGACGTCGAAACATAAGAAAGAACGAGCGCAACACAACCCAAACCTATTTGAAACTTACCCGAGCCCTCGGGACTCTAAACCAAACATGCACGCAAGTCCAAAATCATCATACGGACTTTCTCGTGCGATCAAATCATGAAACTAATATGTAAAGCTGTGAATTTAACCTCAAAACTCATCATTTTTCTCAAGAATACTTAACTTTCACTATTTCTCAACCGGACGTCCGAATCACGTCAAATAAACTCCGATTCTCACCGAATTTCACAGATAGTATGCAAATACTATAATAAATCTGTACCGAATTCCGAAACCATATACGGGCCCGATACCAGTGGTTTCAAATATTAATTCTTTTCTTTATTTCATTAATATTTCAGCAAAACAATTTCTTTCAAAAACTGGTTTCTAAAACAATTTCTAAGGCTTTCAACTAAAACCAAAATTTTAATTCTAAAAATTATTATTTCTTATATTTTAACATAAAAGTTTTTCGGTTTCGCGCCCGGCCTGCGCACGCAAATCGAGGTAGTTAAAATGAATCTTTTTATAGCTAATAAGCCTAGAACGGAGTATAATAAAATGACCCCTTGGGTTATCACATATAGAGTGATTCGATCAGGACAGCTCGGCACTGGGTGCCAGCCACGCCTCCCCAGGTTTGGGACGTGACAAAAGTGTTAAGGGTGGTGGTTATACTGGTCGACATGGTCTGTTTGCCGGCCAGTAGTTTCAGCAGCCGAGGTCTTGTTACACTTGTGGTGACCCGAGGCACATTGCTGGATATTGTCCTTGCACGTCGGATAATTCTCAGTATCAGGGTCCCCGTGCTATAGTGCCAGCACCGCCTGCCCAGCCACCAGGGGTAGGGGTCAGGTAGCCAGAGGTAGGGTACGGATTGTTAGAGGTGGAGGTCAGGCCGCTAGGGGTGGAGGCCAGTCTGCTAGAGGTGGAGGTCTGCCTATCAGAGGTCCTCCCAGAGACATAGTTCAGGGTGGTGGAGCCCAGCCCCGATTATATGCATTTCCAGCTAGACCCGAGGCGGAGTCCTCCGATGCTGTCATTACAGGTATCATTTCGGTTTGCAATAGAAATGCCTCAGTTTTGTTTGATCCGGCGTCTACTTATTCCTATGTGTCATCCTATTTTTCCTCGTATTTGGTTGTGCCCCGCGATTCCTTGAGTGTTCCTGTTTATGTGTCTACGGTGGTGGGGAATGTTATTATGGTAGATCGTGTGTATCGTTCGTGCGTAATAGTCATTGAGGGTCTTGAAACTAGTGTGGACCTTTTGCTTCTTGACATGGTCGATTTTAATGTTATATTGGGCGTGGATTGGTTGTCGCCTTATAATTCCATCTTGGATTGTCACGCCAAGACATTTACTTTAGCTTTGCTGAGATTGCCTCGACTAGAATGGAAAGGGACTCCTGGTCATTCTCCCAGCAAAGTGATTTCTTATGCCAAGGCTCGTCGCATGGTTGAAAAGGGGTGTTTGACTTATTTAGATCATATTCGTGACTCTGAGGCTGGGGTTTCTTCTATAGATTCAGTTCTTATTGTTCGTGAGTTTCTCGAGGTATTTCTTGCAGACTTGCCGGGGTTGCCACCCGACAGGGATATTGACTTTTGCATTGATGTGGCTCTGGGCACTAAGCCCATTTACATTCCTCCATACTGGATGGTCCCACCAGAATTGAAAGAGTTGAAAGAATAGTTGAAAGACTTGCTGGATAAGGGTTTCATTAGACCTAGTGTCTCACCCTGGGGTGCACCAGTTTTGTTCGTAAAGAAGAAGGATGGGTCGATGAGAATGTGTATAGATTACCGGTAGTTGAATAAAGTCACCGTCAAGAATAAATATCCATTACCGAGAATTGATGATTTATTTGATCAGCTTCAGGGTGCCAGGGTGTTTTCGAAAATTGATTTGAGATCGGGCTACCATCAGTTGAATATTAGGGTGACCGATGTTCCTAAGATAGCCTTCCGGACGAGGTATGGGCACTATGAATTTCTGGTAATGTATTTTGGGTTGACTAATGCACCAATAGCCTTTATGGACTTGATTAATCGGGTTTTCAAGCCTCATCTGGACTCTTTCATAATCGTGTTCATTGATGATATCTTGATATACTCCCGTAACCACGAGGATCATGAGAAACACCTCCGTATAGCGCTTCAGATTTTAAGGGACAATCAGTTATGTGCAAAGTTTTCAAAATGTGAGTTCTGGTTGGATTCAGTAGCCTTCTTGGGACATATCGTATCATCAGAGTGTATTCGGGTAGATCTTAAGAAGATATAGGCAGTCAAGAACTAGTCTAGACCCACTACAGCCACAGAAATCAGGAGCTTCTTGGGTTTGGCGTTTTACTACCGTCGTTTTGTGGAAAGGTTTTTATCCCTAGCAGCTCCAATGACTAAATTGACTCAGAAAGGTGCCCCATTCAAATGGTCGGACGAGTGCGAGGCGAGCTTTCAGAATCTCAAGACAACCTTGACTTCAGCATCAGTGTTGGTGTTGTCGTGCCCCCTTTTTCCTCGCGGAGTTCGGGTTTCAACATTTTTGGGACAACTCGTTTCCTTTTGGGAAAGGGGTACAAGAAGTTTAAGAGTCGCCACCTAACAGATTAAGGTGCGTTAGGGAACCTATTGCAAGTAACTCATGAAACCGGTTTGTGTTACCAGAGATTGGGTAAGGGCTCGAAATTACCTTGAGGGGAAGGTTTTAGGCATCCCTCGAGGTTCACAATGGTGGGTTCCGGCCAAATTTACTTTGTGAATTGGTCAATTAACAGATAAGCAGTCTAAGCACACATATGTAAATAAGATAAAAGGGAAGTCCTAGGTTTGTTGGCCTATATGATCACATATGTACAATACCTGGTAATCCTTCCTCAACTAGAGGGGATACATGCGGTATTAGCGCAGAAGTCATCATATCCTTTTACTACCCAATTACCCTCCCTTTAGCGATTATGTAAGCGACTTTAATTAATGAACTCTAAGCGTGCTTTACTTGTCCCTTCCTTGTGGCCCTGGAGGTGTTTAGGACCTCTAATTTTAGGGCAGTTCTAGACTCTCCTAAGGTGTTTAAAAGGGGAAAATCTAAGCGACAACAAAGAACATATAGTCCTGTCAAGCAAGAAGACAATTAAAAGGCTCATGTTTACCTCCACACATAAACAAATAATGAGCACTTCTCAAACAACAGGATTTAGGTAATTTCAGAAAGTCCTAGAACATGATATCTTGGTGAGCATAACAAGCAGAGAATATGCAGTACTATTTTAAAGTGGAGTGACATAAACATAATTAGTTTGCCTACTGATTTTAGAACCTGTTGAACCTGGGTAGTTTCACAAATAAACAGAGCACAATTTTACAGTTTATGAGACCTTGATTACCTAAGGCTTGCCTAGGCGTGGATCTGTAATACCCTATAAACATGCAATCAGAGTTCTGGGAATTATTTAAAACAACTTAAAATTATTAAGTCCTATAGGCATGCTGGTTTAGGTGTTGAATATTCAAGAGACTAATTTCATACATATTTATCCTATGACATGATGTCTATGTGTTGGGTTGTTTTTAAACAACTTTATAGACGGGATAGTTAATGATTTAGGCGATATCGACGTGATTGAATGCAAATGAAAATACAGTCCTAAAGCGGGATCTCTAATGCATATAGAGAATGGTCGTTTTATTAGGCAGGATTATAGCAGTAACTTAACGACATGATTTCTAGGTGATTATGACCTATGCAGAAGCGGAATTTCGTGATAAATGCAGTGATGAGACTACAACATATTTTCTAATATGCAAAACCAGTAGACATGATTATCCTAAGGCAGGATTTCTAATGCAAATAACACAACAGTCCTACGACATGATCTCGAATGAAGATAACATAATATAGGCCTAAAGGCATGATTTCTACACAATATAAACCTAAAGCATGATTTCTACCCGGTTTCCCCACAAAGATCATATAATAATCCACCCCTTTTTACTATTTTCCCCAATATCTGTTTACAAAGATTATTATTACAGACCAGGAATGAATGAATGACATAAATAAATATAAATTATACTATAGGGAGCCTGAATTAGGCCAAAAGTAAACCTGGGAACACCAGGCCTTCAAAACAGTCTCAGCTGCCAAGAGTCTCATAGCCAATGGGGTGTCCTGGTGTATCAAAGTTCCCTAAGGACCTCAGGGATCCCGTGCAATCCTCACACTAAGACCCTTTCTTAAATAGAGAACTGGTTATATGCAGTGTGGAAGGGCTAGCCCCAGTGTGCCAGAGTTCGGAGGAATCTCATGGATTCCTAAGCTGTACACACACTGGAGGGGCATAACTTAATAATCTAAGAGTAGAAGTGAGAGTGCTTGACATAGTTTTAAAAGAACAGTGTAGAGATAACACTTTTAGGAGTGAAAAGCTTTTCAGTAATAAAAATATTTTTGAGAAAATGCTAAGAGTAGAAAATAGTTTTTGAAATCAATTCTGAGAAGAACAAATAGTCAACATACAATCACACAGGCTTAGAGTGCCCATACTCACAACCATTTAACATAACATCTTTACAAACAGGGGGCCCAGGGGGTTGGGAACATAGAAAGATCATGTCAGAAGTACATGAACATGGTACAAGGGGTAGCATGTGGGACAACAACTGTACAAAACAACTAGGAGTCTACTAATTCAGAGACTTAACAGGTCAGTCATGGTAATAGGCAATTAAACATAGAGACAGAGTGTGGATATGGTCATGTTGAAGACAAGGGTGCATTAGTCATACCAATTAGGAACAATCAAATACATTAGGAGTCAAAGATACTAACATGAGTATACTAGTTGAGGGAGTAAACAAAACTAAACAAACATTCTGACCAAGTACCAAACAAGACAAGTGAGACCTAGGCATGCTTGATTAAACATTTGAACAGGAGAGGGTAAAACTTAAACATACTGGGTAAAGCAATAATCAGGAGTCAAATACATAGCCAATTAGACTAGTGCAGGAATAGGCATGGATTTAACAACTTATGGAGCACATAGGGTTGAATTTCAGAATTGAAATATGAACATACTAGTTGAGGAAGCAAAGTCCAGAATGTAAAGCAAGTAGAGTTCTACAATCTAGCCTTGTCTTTCAGCTGGCTAGACCAACAGTTAACACAAGTAGCAGAGAAAGAAGAGAGAATTTGAGTGTGTGTGTGTATTCTGAACTAGTTGTTCGTGTATTGAGAGGTAAAACAAGAGTGTATATATATCAATTAGGAGTAGAACAAATAAGGCAAAAGAAATAAAAAATCAGTAATTAAGGGGTAATCGCATGGTCACAGAATCCAATCACCTAAATGATTCGGAATAGACCCCCTGATTAGGGGTAATTGACCAACGGTAACAAAAAGAGAGTCTAATTAAGGCAATAATCCCAATCATACCAAATAAAGGATCAGTACAATCAAAAAATTATACGGGCAATCAGTTAAGGCAAAGATAGCCAATTAAAGTTACAAATAAGGAATCAAACAGGATCTGTGCACACAAATTTAACAGGGTAACATAATAGGAAATAATCAGTAAGAATTACCAATTTCCATAAATAAAATTAAACTAGGCAAGGCCACACAGATATATAGAACTTAGTCGGAAATGCAGGTTCGAACCCTAACAGAGATTAATTAGGGAAAAAACCATAAAATACTAGATTTGACAAAGAAAAAGTTTGAGTCCAAAAGACAGAGTAAATTAATACGATTGGTAATACAGAAAGACCCAAAATCGAAGCAAAGATTTGGAAAAATCAGTATATTACATAGAATCAACTATGGCTTGAATACTCTTGCAAAAATCAGTCAAGAAGATGAAAGAATAATTGATTAAACACTTAGAAGTCAGAAAGACCTTTGAAAATTTTTTTTGCGATGAACCCTAGTTTAGGGAAAAGTCGGAATAATCAGTTAAACCAGAAATTTTCAAAGGAAAACATGTAATAGTTCTTGATTCATCCCAGATCTATACAGATATGAGAAGGATCGACAGTAACAGACTAGGGTTTTCAAAAAAGTATTAGAGATGAGAGAATAGGTCAAGAAATCATAGATTCATAACAAACAAGAAGAGGTTCTTACTCACAGACGGAAAAATGGCCTAAGACAGGCAAGTTTCAACCCAGAACCAGTTGGGTTCCTTGAGATCTTCTCAAGGATCCAAGAAATCAAAGATCCATAGCGTGTAGAAGGTCAAGTCTGGTCGGAGAACGTATAGGAGAACCATAGAGATGAGATATACGTCGGTGACAGCGTTTAGAATTAGGGTTAGGTCGAGAGAGTTTGAGAGAAGAGATGATCAACAGTCATGATTTAATGGGGGTACTGGGTCGGGCAGGTGTGTATTTGGGCCAAAGGGGTTTGGGCTAATTTTGAGAAGGGGTTTTGGGCTGGTTGGAAGGGGTTAGGTCTGAAAATAAAGGGGATATTTATTAAATACCCAAGTAATTGAATAAAACATAATTTATAAAATAATTAACAAATTATAAAAATAATTTTCATGCATAGAAATATTTTAAAATAATTATTAAATATTCCAAAAATACAATGAGCCATTTGTGGTAAAATAACACAATAATGTATGCATGGGATATATGCAAAGTTATTGCAATTGTAACCAAAAGGTGTAAATCTGACCATTTGTGAGATAATTTGAACTTAATGTGACTATAAGTAGCAAAATTAAATCATGAAATGCTATAAAGTCATTTGTGATGCAATTTTGTAATTATTTATATAAATAAAATACTGGGATAAATTAATTTAAAAATGTAGAAATTATAAAAAATTATCAATTGATGCTAATGCATAATTTTGAAGGTATATATATGAATTTAAAAATATTATAGGAAAAAATTGGGTATCAACAGGTGTTACCATCAGGTTCAGGTTCTTTCACGGTATATTATAATGCTTCCCGTGTTGGACTTGGAGCAGTATTGATGCAGGATGGAAGGGTGATTGCATATGCGTCTCGGCAGTTGAAAGTTCATAAGAAGAATTATCCGATCCATGACTTACAATTGGCAGCCATTGTTCATGCACTGAAGATTTGGAGGCACTATCTCTATGGTGTGCCGTGTGAGGTTTTCACAGATCATCGCAGTCTCCAGTACTTGTTCAAGCAAACGGATCTTAATTTGAGGCAGCGAAGATGGTTAGAGTTATTGAAATATTATGATGTCAATATATTATACCATCCAGGGAAGGCCAATGTGGTGGCCGATGCATTGATTAGAAAGGCAGTGAGTATGGGCAGCCTTGCATTTATTCCAATCGGTGAGATACCGTTGGCTTTAGACATTAAGACTTTGGCTAATCAGTTCATGAGGTTGGATGTTTCACCCAGAAGTGTTCTAGCTTATACAGTCGCTCGGTCTTCTTTATTCGAGCGTATCAGAGATAGGCAGGATGATGACCCGCATTTGATGGTCCTTAGGGACACAGTTCGGCACGGTGGTGCCAAGCAGGTTACAGTTGGAGATAACGGTGTTTTGAGGATGCAGGATTGTATATGTGTGCCTAATGCTGATGGCCTTCGTGAGTTGATCCTTGAGGAGGCTCACAGTTCTAAGTATTCTATTCACCCAGTTGCAGCCAAAATGTACCAGAACTTGAGGCAGCATTATTGGTGGAGAAGGATGAAAAAGGACATTGTTACTTATGTGGCTCGTTGCTTAAATTTTCAACATGTAAAATATGAGCATCAGAGACCCAGTGGTTTGCCTCAGCAGATAGAGATTCCTGAGTGGAAGTGGGAGCGTATCACTATGGACTTCGTTGTTGGACTCCCACGGACTAAGAGGAAGTTCGATGCAGTTTGGGTTATTGTGGATAGGCTGACTAAATTAGCACATTTCATTCCAGTGGAAAGTACTTATAATTCAGAGCGATTGGAAGAGATATATATTCGAGAGATTGTTCGCCTAGATTGTTCGCCTTCACGGTGTGCCCGTGTCTATCATTTCTGATCGAGGTACGCAGTTTACCTCGCACTTTTGGAGGGCGGTTTAGTGCAAGTTGGGTACACGGGTTGAGTTGAGCCCATCATTCCATCCTCAGACGGACGGGCGGTCCGAGCGTACCGTTCAGATCTTGGAGGACATGCTCCACGCTTGTGTTATTGACTTTGGAGGTTCTTGAGATCATTTCTTGCCGTTAGCGGAGTTTGCCTATAATAATAGTTATCAGTCAAGCATTCAGATGGCTCCCTATGAGGCATTATATGGTAGACTTGCAGATCGCCAGTTGGATGGTTTGAGACGGGAGAGGCTCGGTTATTGGGTACAGACTTAGTTCAAGATGCCACATATAAGGTCAAGATTAGAGGCCTTAGATAAGGTTAAGATTATTCAGGATCGACTTCGTGCAGCTCAGTCTAGGCAAAAGAGTTATGCTGATCATAAGGTTCGAGATGTGGCATTCATAGTTGAAGCGAGAGCCTAACTTCGGGTATCACCCATGAAGGGTGTTATGAGATTTGGGAAGAAAGGTAAGTTGATCCCTAGGTATATCGAGCCGTTTGAAATTCTTGATAGAGTGGGGGAGGTAGCTGATGCGAGACTAAAATGCATAGTTTAATATGCAATATACATTACATTTGAGGTGCGTTAATGATAAAAATACACTTTTTATGTGCTTAATGGAGTTTATTTCATGTGTAGGTGAATTGGAGATGGAAACGGAGTTAAAGGGATGCAAATACGTCAAAAATACGCAAAAGGAGACACCCGAGCTATAGCCGGGCATTTTCCCTCTACAGCCTGACCCTACCTGGCGTTAGGGGGGCGTTAGGGCCCAAGCGCCTGCCCTGACCTTAGGGGTGCGTTAGAGCCGAAACGCCCGGGGTTCCCAGTTTCGGCCAAATCTGAGTTTTGACGAGTTAAGTGTTTCCCGGTTGAAATAGAAGTCTCCCACATGGTTAGGGTTATCCCCAAACATATAAATAGACACCAAACAACACAACTTAAGGGGACAGAGGAGATTCAGAAGGATTTTGAAGGATTCAACAAGAAAACACCATAGAAGTGACAAACATTGATTTCTATATCTAGTATGCATTACTTTGTATTTCAATTATGCAATTTCTTTTGAGTTTGATTCTTATAAACATGAGTATCTAAATTATTTATTCTAGGGTTTTGGTAGAACCCGTTGGGGATGAATTTATTGCGATATTAATATATTTTGGTTGATTAATCTCTTTTTGTTCAACTACGTTCTTATTGTAGTTGATTGAAAGGGTCCTCAATTAGCTCTTCCTATTTATTATGTATCTACTTGAGAGAGAGTGCATATTTAGGTAGTTGCTTGAACAACACCACTCCCGGAGTATAGACGAAAGTCATAACCGAGGGTTTAGAGGTTGGATTAGAGATAACGATACCTCGGGTGCAATCTAAAGTGAACTGTAATGCAATCTAGCTAGCGTAACTTGAGAGAGTGCGTCTAGTAAATTATCATAATTAATTGAGAGAGATTTATGATAGTGAGAGAGTTCATGATTGACAGAGATAGCCAATTAAACTATAAGAAATATCCAAGGAAGAATTCACCAACGGGGGAAAACCATATCCTTAGACCTTATTTATCATTGTTTACATTATATTGTAGTTAATTTCTAGTTTATTATTATTGTTAGTAGAATTAATTAAACATCACCAAATTGATATTCAAAAGTCTTGAGAAACCTGATTAAGCAACAGTTTAGTATTTTATAGACTCAATTGATACGTAAATTCCCTGTGGGATCGACTCTAGGCGTAATACCCCGGATTATATTTGCAACGCCCGCTTAGTCTTCTACAAGACATAGTTGAGCGTGATCAA
>ML324581.1:0-38967 GCA_005239505.1 Nicotiana paniculata | reverse complement strand
ACAAAGTAATGAATAAAAGATGTAAGAATCAATGTTTTGTCACTTCAATGGTTTTCTCTCTTCAAATCCTTCGGTTGACTTTTGATCCTCGTTAAGTTGTGTTTTAGGGGTCTATTTATATGTTTAGGACAAACCCTAAACGTGTAGGAGACTTCTATTCCAACCGGGAAACACTTAAACTTGTCAAAACTCAGAATTGACCGAAACATGGGCCTTGCATTTGGGCCCTGGCGCAGGCTGGCATTTGGGCTCTAATGCCTGGCGAACACCACGCTAAGGCTGGCGTTTGGACTTTAACGCCTGGATAACGCCAGGCAGGGTCAGGCGTTTGGGCTCTGGCACCCGGCTATAGCCCGGTGCACTCCTCCTCGCCTCTTGAGCGTATTTTCGATGTATTTGCATCCATTTAGATCGGTTTCCATCTCCAATTCACCTACACATGAAATAAACTCTATTATGCACATAAAAAGTGTATTTTTATCATTAACGCACATAAAATGTAGGGCATATAACATGTTAAACCATGAATTCTAGCCTCGCATCAGTGGTGCACAACATACCTATAAACAAGACTCTACTAGACACTGCTTGTAGACTCACTATGACAGAATTTCTCTAATACCACTTTTGTCACGACGCAAACCGATAGGCCGCGACAGGCACCCAGTACCTTACTCAACCGAGTAGAAATGTAATGTATCTTTCGTATCATACTATCATAGGTAAATGAAACGGAAAGGCTGATATGAGATAACTAGAGCGAAACATGAGGGAACACTCGACATAGGACGACCCAAAGTGTAATACAAACTTACATATATGACATACGGGCCTATAATGCCAAAATGATCGCTCGTACACTGAACATATCTAACAAGGTCATACAATCTTTCATATATATTACATATGTCTGCAAGCCTCTAAGAGTAGATCAATACCATAAAGGTCGGGACAGAGCCCCATACTAATCAATACACGTCCAAATCATACTGACCAAATAAGCAACTCCGGAGCAAGTGGAGCGCACCAACACCTTCTGCTAAGCTGATAGCCTATTTGGAAGACTCTCGACCTGTTTATCGGGACCTGCAGGCATGAAACACAGCATCCTATGCAAAAGGGACGTCAGTACAAATAATGTGCCGAGTATGTAAGGAATGAAAATCAGTAAATAATATACATGATAGAAACATGAAGTAAAAGACTTAACATGTAAGTCTGAATAGCTCTATGAATCATTTAATATTTATAATGCTATGCATATGCGTATAAATTTCACACCATGCATAAGTATATGTGTTCATAACATCATCAAGCCTCTGAGGGCATCCCACCATATCATCTCGGCCACTGTGGGAAAAATCATCAATGTATACAGCTGATCAGGTGGTGGTGCGTATATAATGCCGTAACCTTTTCCCATATCCCATATACATATATATATATATATATATATATATATATATATGCGTATGTAACAGCATCTGGTCATGGGTCAATATACATGTATAAATGAATGCAATGCCTGAGAAGTACGTCAATAAAATCTCTCGGAACATCATAAGACCATTATGCCTTTGATTAATATCATGAAATAAGCTTCATCAACTTACGTATTTTCTGAGACCCATGAACAAATGATAGAATAATAAGACACATAGGGAAATCAAGAACGTAGGTACCTATAGTATTTATATGAATAGAGTTATTTATAAAAGTTGTGCATTTTCTCGTTTCGTTTGTATCATATGGATCATGCCAAAAGGAAAGAACGGATAGCCTTAACATACCTGAACCGATTCTCTTGAAAATCCCTCCAACACATGTCTTTTGTGAAAACACGTAATGGTGGATCGAAGTAGCAAAAAATACGTATGATATTCTTGAGAAAGACTGTATCGTGCTCTCTTAGAATTGCAAATCTCGTTGCTATTACGCAGTATAGCTTCATATAAAATTTTGTTGAAGCAAAATCAGGTTGCCATAAGCATTGTAAAGGATTCATATGAACTCTTTTTTGAGAATCCTACCCGTTACTTAGCAAGCCAATCTATCTCACTTCATAATGTAGGAAAAGCTTTTAAGATTATAGGTTGTGGGAACCACTTCTTTGTGATGACTAAGCCACAAAACTCTTTAGATGTGCCACCTTGCTTTGTGAATAAGGAGTCACTTAATTGATCATATCTTGCTGCCACATTGGGCACCTTAAGCTTATCCACAATTCTAATTAATTATCCATCAATCTCTTGATTAACTTGTTAATCTCCCATTAATTAATAATTAACCAATTACCCGCATAATTAAGAATTATCTCAAAATACTTAAAATACTACTCCCTTTTAACAGACATTATATATATTACTATCATGGTCATGTGGTACCTTGTATGGCACTAGTCCGTAAATACCGGGTATTATAGCTTGGACCGTATTTATCCCAAAATGTCAAACATCAACGAAACTCATCTTCTTCGATTTTCTTACCCTCCCACCTTCACGAACTTGTTTTAAATAGCATAATACTTATAACATAAAAAATAATCTTATTCTTGAGCTTACGTTGATTAACTTACGACAAAACTTTAACGTATGAAATGCGGGATGTAACATCTCATTTTCGAGCTTATCTCAATTTACTTATGGCATACGTTCACGTACGAAGTGTAATAGTTAGGCTCATAAGGTTGAAAGTACAAAAGGGAATAGTGAATTGTCGACCTTTTTTTTCTTTATAGCTAATTAGTGGACTAGTTTACCAGTTAGTCAACTAAAAACTAGTGTGAGGAAAATAGTAAGAGAAAAATGCAAAATACAGAAAGTAAATGACGCTGAATATTTTATATTGGTTCGGATTCAATGTGAATTCTAGTCCAGTTACCTTGAGTAGTAAGAGGGTTCTCTCTTCAAAGCTCCTTCAAATTTTCTGTACAAGTGAGTTGATGTTTTAAGCACACACCAACAGCTCTCAAAACTTAACTAAACTCTCTACGTTTTGATACAATGCCTCACCAATATTTTTCTCTTTTTCTTCTCTCTGCTAGTTACATAGTAAATCTATTACATACTACATTGCTTGTTTAGAGTAAAACAAAGAGCTTGAGGTTGGTTTGATCAAAGTATATGTCTTTTCCTTGATCTTCGACTATGAATGTAACTTGAGGGATTTGCTTTGATTCTTGATTGAGGCGGATCTTGAGAGATTGAAAACCAAAAGGAATTGATCCTTGGAATGAATTTTGATAGATCATTCCTTCCAAGAATAAGTGCGTAGCTTTCATCGGTTAATAAGGATTAGTTAGCCGAGCGGATCTTCAGGCGGACAATATTTCCTTCAGTAGCTTGATTGACAATCTAAGAGGATTCTAAGTAACAGTGATCTTCCTTGATTTTCAAATTTCCTTCCATCACGCACATGAATTGCTTTCTTAGAGGATCTTCTATAGATTTGAGTCTGCCATCTTGGAAGCATCATGAGTGTAACACCTCATTTGCTTCTGGAATATATCTGCAAAAAAGAGTGATGTTATTTTTCATTATTAAAACTTGGATCTAACAATATTCCTCTTTTTGATGATGACAAAATAACAAAGGTTACTTCAGTTTACTTCCCTGTTTATCTTAGTCGACTTCCTTTAGTTGTAGTTGACTCCATCTCTGCTTGGGCAAGTAGTCGACTCCACCTCAACTGGGCAGCCATTAAAAAACACTTTACCAGCATCCCCTGCATATTACTTCTCCCTATTTGGCATCAACAAAAAAAATTATACCAGTAGAAAATATTTAAACAAGTAGATAAGTTCTAAGTTAAGCATTCAAAAGAATGAGTAATCATATAGTTATTTTAATGACCCCGACGGTTGTTCCAAGAATTTAGCCTCGTTTCCTCTGTTTTTGCTTCATTATATGTGGTTCAGCTTCATTATGTTGTGTTAGATTGGTTGGCTCGGGTTCAGAGCAATTTTTGGAGAGAAATGAGACACTTAGTCTCTTATCTTGGTTCAATAGTTGGAAAAGTCAACTGGAAGTTGACTTATTAGTAAACAACCTCGAAATGTAGATTTTATGGTTCGGATAGCTTCGTTAGGTGATTTGGGACTTAGGAGTGTGTTCAGAATGTGGTTTTGATGTCCGGTGTAGAATTAGGCTTGAATTGGCGAAAGTTAGTTATTGACGATTTTCGATCGGCAGTGGAAAATAGGCTATCGGGGTCGGATGGAATTTCAAAAGTTGGAGAAGGTTCGTAGTTTTGTTTTGGATATGTGTGCAAATTTATAAGTCAATCGGAGGTGTTTTGGATGGTTTCGGCACCGTTGGTGGAATTTAAAATTTTCAAAGTTCATAGGCTTCAATTTGATGTGATATTGGTGTTTTTGCATTTTTTTTGGTGGTTCGAAGACTCGACTAAGTTTCAATGATGTTATGGGATGTGTTGGTAGGATTGTTTGAGGTCCTAGAGGCCTCGGGTGTGGTTCGGGTGGCTAACGGAGTGTGGAATGTGTTTGGCCTTAAAAAGACTGTTGTTGCTGCTGTATTTTCTTGGTCTGGTTTCCTTATATGCAATCGTAATGGTGAGGCTGCGATCGCATAGGCTTATTGGTTAGGAAGCACAAAATTTTCATATGCAATCGCCTTTAGTGGTCTGCAATCGTGAAGTGAGAGGAGCCAGAACAGTGCGGTCGCATGAGGTGCATTGTGATCACACAGTGTGGGCGCATGTGGCAGTGAGGTGATGGAATTGCTCTATGTGATCGCGTAGAGAGGTCGTGATCGCATTGTTGTGAGGAGTGGTCTTACGCGATCGCATAGTTGTTTCTACGAACGCATAGGGTTAGTTTGGTTGGGCAGCATTTTGTTCTTCGCGATCGCGTGCCTTTTTCCGCGATTGCACAGAGCAGAAGTCTGGGCAGACAGTTTAAGTTCTAATTTCGGGGGTTCTTGGCCATAACTCATTTTTCCATTTAAGAGCTCGGGGGAAGGATATTTTGGATGAGATTTTCAGTAGGATTCTTTTGGTAAGTTTTCTTCAATCATTTTGGTTCAATTTCATGAATTTGTCTTGATTTTCACCATGCAATTTGAGGAATTAAATAGAAAATTTGGCAAAAATGGGAGGAAAAATTTGGAAATTCTTTTGGTGATTTGAGTGGACAATTGTGGTCCGATTTTGATGTTCCTGGTATGTACGGACTCGTGAGAGGATAAGGATTCTTTTGATGTAATTTTTATCGGATTCCGAGACGTGGACCCGGGGGGCGAATTTGGCAAATTTCGTGAATTGTGCCTAATTTTGATAGTTTTCGATTGGGGTTCGTCTCCCTAGCATATTTTGATGTTATTGATCTGTTTTTTGAAAGACTCAGAGCAATCGGGAGCCAATTCGAGGGGAAAGAGCATCGCGGAGTAACTTTTGGGCTGTTTTGAGGTAAGTAACGATTGTAACTCAAAACCTGAGGGTATGAAACCCCGGTATTTGATATTGTTTTGGTAAATGAGGTGACGCACATGCTAGGTGACGAGCGTGTGGGCGTGTACTGATAGGGATTGTGACTTGGTCCGTCCCGTAGCGACTATTATGCCGCGTATTCGATTTGAAACCTTACGACATCCTGTATTTCAGAAGTTTATACTTGTTTATGGGCTATGATCCATGTTTGGGGCCTCGTGCTGACCTGTTTTGACCCTCAGGGGTATTTTTAAACTATTCTCACACTATCTTGATAGAACATCTGTAAACTCAGTCATGTTTACCACTTGTTGTTATTTTCATTGTTATCCCACTGCTTTGAAACTGAGAAGTATTTTGGGCTGAGTCCCGTGAGTTGAGATGAATTGCCCGAGTGGCTTGTGAGGATGACTGACTGAGGTCGAGAACCGACTATGTGAGGACAGTTATGGATTGGGCTTCACGCCGTAACAATATATATGTTATATATTACATATGGATCGGGCTACACGCCACAGCAATATATATTATATAAGGATCGGGCTGCACGCCGCAGCAATATATATATATATATATATATATATATATTATATATGGATCGGGTTGCATGATGTAGCAATATACATTATATATGGTTCGGGTTGCACGCCACAGCAATATATATATTGGATCGGGGTGCACGTCGCAGCGATATAGCGCTTGGGCTGAAGGAGCCCCTCTAGGAGTCTGTACACCCCCAGTAAACGCAGTCGACTATTATATGGATCGGCTGCACGCCGCAGCGTATGTTATATGGATCGGGCTGCACGTCGCAGCAACATACATTATATATGGATCCGGCTGCACGCCGCAGCATATATATATATACGTATCGGATCGGGATGCACACCGCAGTAGTTGTTATATGGTACCTGATGAGTGGGAGTGTTGAGTGTGAGCATTAACTTATGAGAGCAGAGTCACGAGTGACTAAGAGGCTTGCCGGAGAGGCTTTATTTGTGAGCGACACTGTGCCCGAGTGGCAGATATTTTTATGAAACTATTGTTTTCACTATTCTTTACACTGAGACTCTTTGATAAATGTTTACTAATGTTTCATACAAGTTTAGAAGGGCAAACTGGAGTTTTGTAAAATCCTTGGTAAATGTGGACTCTTGACTTGATCTATTACCTTTACTGGTACTTATTTTTATGAAACTATAAAGTTTAAATGCTCGTCACTGCACTCATGTTTTTAGATACTTTGGTTACTTACTGAGTTGGCGTACTCACGTGTTACATCCCGCATTTTCGTATGTTAAAGTTTCATTGTAAGTTAATCGACATAAGTTCGGAGATGGGATTATTTTGAGATTTTAAGCATTAAGCTATTTCAAACAAGTGATAAGTAAATTCGTGAAGGTGAGAGGGGAAGCAAGTCAAAGAAAACAAATTTTCGTCCAAGTTTGGCATATTGGGATAAAATACGGCCGAGCTAAAATACTCGGTATTTATGGACTAGTGTCATACGAGGTACCACATAACCATGATAGTAAGGTGTATAAGGTATGAGAAAAGTGAGTAGTATTTTGACTAAGTGAGAATAATTCTCAATTATGTGGATAATTGATTAATTATTGGGTAATAGGGCATTACGTAGTTAATTAATAACTAGTGGTGGATTAATTAAAAACGTTGCATAATGACTAAACCCAAAAATGTGGCAGCCCATTGAAATACACTAAATGACTCATGTCTTGGGATGAAAGGTGTCCATTAAGTGTCATACATATGACACCTAAATATATTGGAAGCGTGGCCTTTAAATGATCAAAAGTTGATCATATAACTTTCTTTTCAATAGTCCAAAGACAATGAATTTATACACTCAATTCGTTGCCTTTAAAAGGATGGCATATGTGATCCAATCCATCAAATTGGAATGTGGGGATATTTCAAAGCCAACAGCTACCCAGATATAACGGCAACCTTGATTCTTGAAGTCGAGAATTGTCTAGAGAATGAAATGCCTATTATGGAGAAAAGACTACACAATGAGACAGAGAAACTTTCACATGGAACAGTTGGAATATCTAAAAGGTATGTTAAGTCCATCCCTTCTTTCCTTTTTGCATGATCAAAATTATACGGATGAAACGAGAAAACTTACGATTTCCATAAATTACTCTATTTATAGAAATACTAGGGGTGTCTATATTCTTGATTCCCCATGTGAATTATTATTATTATCTTCTGTTCATGGGTATTGAAAATACATATGTTGGTAAAGTTTATTTTATGATATTAATCAGAGGCATAATGGCCGTATGACATACCGAGAGATTTTATTAATGTATTTCATATGCATTTCATGCATTTATACATGTACATTGACCCATGACTCAGACGACGTTATATACGCGTATATATGTATATGGGATATGGGAAAGGTTATGGCGTTATATACGCACCACCACCTGATCAGCTGGTATACGTTGATGATTTTGCCCACAGTGGCCGATATGATATGATATGATGGGATGCCCTCAGAGGTCTGATGATGTTATGAAACATGTACCTATGCACGACATGACATTCATACGCATATGCATGATACTATAATTATTTCATGAATTACAGAGTTATCCAGACTTATAGGTTGAGTCATTTACTCTATATTTCTTCGATCTCTGTTATGTACTTATTTATATGCCTTACATACTCGGTACATTATGCGTATTGACGTCCCTTTTGCTTGGGGAAGTTGTGTTTCATGCCCGCAGATCCTGATAGATAGGTCGAGAGTCCTCCAAGTAGGCTATCAGCTCAGCGGAAGATGTCGGTGCGATCCATTTGCTCTGGAGTTGCTTATGTGGTCAGTAAGATTAGGACATGTACTGATTAGCATGGCGGGACCCTATCCCGACCTGTATGACGTTTATGTACTCTTAGAGGCTTGTAAACACATGTCGTGTACGTGAAAGATTGTACGGCCTTGTCGGCCTATGTTTTGAGTTTATAAATGATCATGTTGGCCTATTAGGCCTGTATGTCACGTGTATATGATGATGTAATAAGAAAGATACGTTACGTTGGTACTCAGTTGAGTAAGGTACTGGGTGCCCATCACGGTCCATCGGTTTGGGTCGTGACATCACGTTACTCCCTGCACCTTGTGTGCAGATTTAGGTACCGGGGCAGAGCGATAGTTGAGCTACCCCAGTTGGAGCATTGTTCGGAGATTGTGAGGTAGCTGCTCGGCATCCGCAGCTTACTCTTTCTCCTTCCTACTCTGTCATTTTTACTTTACTTCCCAGACTTGTTGTAGTAGAGGATTTGTATTAGACTGTATCATCCCTTAGATGCTCATGACAGTTGACTCCAAATGTTGGGACTGTGCTTAGATGTTCTAATAATATTTACTGTTTTGAAATGCTTAAGAAACAGAATTATTATGAAATTCGGATAATTGATGCGTTAAATGGAAAAATCATTTTTATTATTTTCAGTGAATTGGCTAGCGTAGTATCATGATAGGCGCCATTACGGCCAGTTTGGTTTTGGAGTCGTGAGAAGTTGGTATCAGAGCGCTAGGTTACATAGGACTCAACGGTCATAAGTAGGTTTAGTAGAGTCTTGCAGATCGGTACGGAGACGTTTGTACTTATCTTCAAGAGGCTGCAGAACCCCTAGGAAAATCCCATATTCTTGAATTCTTGTTGTGTGAATCCATTTTATTCAGCCAAGAGCGTAACTCTTGAATTCCTTCTATGTATTCGAAAGCGCACGAAAGCGCTTGGTATCAGTAGTGCATCGGTGGCTTGTGACTTCAATGGATGAGATGTGATTTTAGCATTTTGATAATGGGCCAGTCTAGAAGATTTGAGGCCGGATTATGTCTGTGGATTGAGTGCTGAGACTTCGTTGTGTGAGCACATGTATTTGGGGACTTATATGTCTGTTGATGTCCTTATTGACGGGACTTTGTGACTGGATGCATATGTGGTGAGTGTGATTTGATGGTTTGATGTGTTCATATTGCTGATTTGTGACAAAAGGGTTGGCTGGAAATGTGGTAAGATTTATTGAGTGTTTGATTTCTGTCTCAGTTTGGTATATGGCTTCGAGTTGTGAGTGTAATGGAAGACCCCTTATGTTGTCCAGTTGTGGAGTGAAGAGGATCCTTCTGTTGTGTTATGAGTTCCTGGTGATGTCTTTTGGGCTGATCATTGCCCCAGTAGCGTTCATGTATTTGATTAACGGTGTATTCCAGTCGTATTCGCACTCCTTTGTTATTGTATTCATTGATGGCACCCTGGCGTATACGCGTAGCCAGGGGTAGCCTACTTAGTATTTGAGGATGGTATTATAAGGATTCAGGGAGGAGAAGCTCTATGAAAAGTTCTCCCAGTGTGAATTTTGGCTCAGTTCAGTAGCATTCTTGGGACACGTGGTGTCCAGTGAAGGTATCCATGTAGTCAGACGGGTGTGGGTGGAGCTTCCAGAAGGTCAAGATTCCACTTGACCTCAGCTCTAGTGTTGGTTCTACCATCAGCTTCAGGTTCTTATACTGCGTATCTCGATGCCTCGAGGTTAGGTGTTGTTTGTGTTTAGATGCAGAAGGGTGTAGTGATTGCGTGATAGCTATGATCTTCGAAAGTGTATAGAGAGATATCATGTAAGAGGCTAAGCCGGCAGGGGTATCTCTTGCAGGTTGCCCTGGGGTGTGTGATCCCTATGTTGTTCTGTAGTAAGTTCTCTTCTACCAGTAAATGATATATGTTGTAATTTGAGTTTAGATCGCTTGTGGAAGTTGTCATGACTATTGCAATGGTGAATGTGATACTTGTAGATGACTTGAGTTATTAGATGGGTTGTGTTATTATGGGAGTTGTGAGTTATTGATTATCTTGATTGTTGTCTTTGAGCCAAGTGGGGGAGTCTGTTAATGATAAGTTGATTACACGATTTTGTGTTGTATCGGTCTCAGTTCGAGGTATATTGGTAAATCAGTTATGACCTGCAGATGTGGGGTCTGGGAATGACTCGAGTAATGAAAATTTCTTCGATATAGGTCGTAATGTACTCTATTGGGTGAATAGGTTCTATTGAATGATTGAGTGGTAATTGTAAAAGGTGTAGTGTGTGCAGTGTATGAGCTTGCTTGTGGCTTCAAGTGTGCGGATTACTTTCCTAGTATGTTAGTGTGCAAACGGGTCAGATAGATTTTGTCTAATTGGTTAGTGTAATTGAGATTTACGTTGGAGAGTGTCAAGACTTGTGGCATTTCTACATTTTCATGGACTCTACATATCAGTATCAGGAAAGTGAAGGTAATTGCTTTAGATTCGCAGGAAGTCTCTTCAGGGTAAGTATCTTTGAATGTGGTACTTTTGGAGATATTTGAGAGAGTATCCGGCGGCTTATGAGCCTTAGACGGCAGGGTTTTATGCTCTGGTCGCGTGTGGTGAGTCTGGCTTGATAATTAAGGTATTATGGCAAGAAGAAGTATCAATTAGAAGGTAAGTCAGAAGGAACTTGGATAAATAGGATCAATTAGAAGGTTAGTTCTTTGGGTGTTCATGAGGTAATGAGTTTGTACAGGTGTTTCTTAGCAATGCTCTTGGGTTTTGGTAACTTGCGTAGCTTGGTTGAGTTAGAAGGATTCGGTCCTAACGGTTTGGTGTCGTACAAATGGGATTTGGAGAGTTCTTGATGGTTTCTACCACGGTTAGAGATGTATATCTTCTACTGGCATGAGGAGCATGTGGTGTATAGTGATTTTTCTCATTAGATGGGATCAAATGGAAAAAAAAAATTCTTGGCTAGTTGAGTACGTAGTTGCTTATGGCTTGTAAGGGATTATAAAGTTCTCATATTTATCATAGGATGGCAGGGTGTATGCGGTATGTTGTGAAGAGTTGAGTTCTGCATGTGTGAGGTCACGGTTCAGTTCTGAAAGGAAGGTCATAAATTCTTAGGCAGCATGGGCAGTTTCAGATGACTAGGTAGATGATATCAGTAATTAGCGTGCTTCGTGACTTCGTGACTGAGAGTTATCATAAATAGGTTATCTTGTGGTGGTGAACTATAAAGATGCGAGCAAATCTAGTCAGATGTTAGTATGTACCATGGTTCGGTCATTGTGAACTTTCGGTAAGTTATCTATCTGTGGGGGACCAGAGTTGATTCAGGGTTATTGGTAGGCCCGTATGAGTGTGGGTTCTGCATCGGGTTAGAATTGCTGACTCCAAATTGCTATTGTTGAGGGATGTGCCATTCGATTATCATGGAGTTTATTCATATTCTGGTGATCTACGAGTTACCCTTCGGTGTTGTGAGGGGTGGTGGTTGTTAGTTATATGCACTTATGGTGCAAATTTAATTGGGCTTTATAGCGGGATCTGAGTAAGGTAAGTAATTGGGTATTGCGAGGTTGAGACGTACTGGTTATGTTCTTCCTGATTCATGTGGCATGGTATCATTCGATTTCCCCGTGGTTGTGGCAGTGCACTTTGAGTACTTGATGTCGAATTTCGAATGGTTATTGATTTTGAGCCAGGTGGCTTGTAGTATTTCATGTGGACCAGCATTTGGATGAGATCGCGCAGTGTAGCGGAGATTATGTAGGGATGTGACCTTTGGTACTAGATTCGTGTGTATTGATTTTTGCGATGTGTGTCAGGCTTTTAGCATGTTGTTGTGATGGTAATTGTTAATGCCAGGATAATCCTCTCGTGTGAATCTTTCATATAATTTGATTACTTTGGGATGTTGCTATTGAGTGCACGAGTTGCACAGGTTATCGCTTCGAATTGCATCGATGTGTTATGTCATCGGAGTGGTCGTGTTAGATGAGAAGAGGTCATTGGACCTAGAATGAATGTTGTCAGAATTTTCTACAACATAGTTGGAAGGATAAATATCGGGTGTCAGCTTAGAAATCTGCTATATTTTCTGTTTGGGAAGGGGGAGCTTCATCTCTGACTGATCAGACGAATGGTTGATAGTTTCTACGTGTTTCTTTCATCATCGACAGTATATGAAAGTGTTAGACCGAGGCATTTCTTGATAAGAGGTTATGTACCGGTATTGGGTTGTTCTGAGCAACTATTGTGATTGCGAGTTATCGCTATGAGTGTTTGATTCATGTGGTATACTATGCGATTACATCTTAGGTTACGGATATGGCTTGATACAGTGTGTTCAGACCTATTCAGTTTATAGTTGTGGAATTTTGATCTTGTATATTACTTCAGAAGTGGGAATTTGGTTCTAAGGTTTATAGGTCAGGATTGGATTTCGAAATTTCAACTGTGTTGTGCTATTGGACCTATATGGGATAGGGTGACGTGGGATCACCCCCGATTATGTGCATGGTAGGCTACGCGGCAGTTCGATAGTGTTGGAGAACAACTCTTGGCACATTCGAGGACAAACATATGTTTAAGTAGGGGCGGATGTGACGACCCGGCCAGTCGTTCCGAGAGTTTAGCCTCGTTTCCCCCGTTTCTACTTCATTATATGTGGTTTAGCTTCATTACGTTGTGTTAGATTGGTTGGCTCGGGTTCGGAGCAATTTTTGGAGAGAAATGAGACACTTAGTCTCTTATCTTGGATCAATAGTTGGAAAAGTCAATCGGAAATTGACTTATTGGTAAACGACCTCGGAATGTAGATTTTATGGTTCGGATAGCTTCGTTATGGGTTTTGGGACTTAGGAGTGTGTTCGTAATGTGGTTTTGATGTCCGGTGTAGAATTAGGCTTGAATTGGCGAAAGTTAGTTTTTGGCAATTTCTGATCGGCAGTGGAAAATACGCTATCGGGGTCGAAAAGGAATTCCGGAAGTTGGAGCAGGTTCTTAGTGTCATTTTGGATATGTGTGCAAATTTTCAGGTCAATCGGAGGTGTTTTGGATGGTTTCGACATCGTATGTGGAACTTAGAAATTTCAGAGTTCATACGTTTGAATTTGATGTGATTTTGGTATTTTTGGTGTTTCGAAGGCTCGACTAAGTTTAAATGATCTTAAAGCGTGTGTTGGTAGGATTGGTTGAGGTCCCGGGGGCCTCGGGTGTGCTTCGGGTGGTTAACGGAATGTTTTTGGCCTTAAAAGGACTGTTGTTGCTGCTGTATTTTTCTTGGTTTTGTTTTCTTATATGCGATTGCAATGGTGAGGCTGCAATCGCATAGGCTTATTGGTGAGGCAGCTCAAAATTGTCATATGTGATCGCCTTTAGTGGTCAGTGATCGCAAAGTGAGAGGAGCCAGAACAGTGCGGCGTGAGTGCATTGTGATCGCACAGTGTGGGCGCGTGTGGCAGTGAGGTGATGGAATTGCTCTATGTGATCGCATAGAGCTAGTCGCGATTGCATTATTGTGAGGAGTGGTCTTACGCGATCGCATAATTGTTTCTGCGATCGCATAGTTGTTTCTACGACCGCATAGGGTTAGTTTGGTTAGCAGCATTTTGTTCTTCGCGATCGCGTGCCTTTTTCCGCGATCGCACAGAGTAAAAGTCTGGGCAGACAGTTTAAGTTCTAATTTCGGGGGTTCTTGGCCATAACCTATTTTGCCATTTGAGAGCTCGGACGAAGGAGATTTTGGATGAGATTTTCAGTGGGATTCTTGTGGTAAGTGTTTTTCAATCATTTTCGGTTCAATTTCATGAATTTGTCTTGATTTTCACCATGCAATTTGAGGAATTAAGTAGAAAGTTTGGGGGAAATGAGAGGAAAAATTTGGAAATTCTTTTGGTGATTTGAGTGGGCACTTGTGGTCCAATTTTGATGTTCTTGGTATGTACGGACTCGTGGGAGGATAAGGATTCTTTTGATGTAATTTTTATCGGATTCCAAGACGTGGGCCCGGGGGCCGGATTTGGTAAATTTCGGAAATTGTGCCTAATTTTGATAGTTTTTGATTGGGGTTCGTCTGCCTAGCATATTTTGATGTTATTGATCTGTTTTGTGATAGACTCGGAGTAATCGGGAGCCAATTCTAGGGGCAAGAGCATCGCAGAGTAGCTTTTGGGCTGTTTTGAGGTAAGTAACGATTGTAACTCTAAACCTGAGGGTATGAAACCCCGGTATTTGATATTGTTTTGGTAAATGAGGTGACGCACATGCTAGGTGACGAGCGTGTGGGCGTGCACCGATAGGGATTGTGACTTGGTCCGTCCCGTTGCGACTATTATGCTTCGTATTTGAAACTTTACGACAACCTGTATTTCAGAAATTTATACCAGTTTATGGGGTATGAGCCATGTTTGGGGCCTCGTGCCAACCTGTTTGACCCTCAGGGGTATTTTTACACTATTCTCACACTATCCTGATAGAACATCTGTAAACTCAGTCATGTTTACCACTTGTTGTTATTTTCATTGTTATCCTACTGCTTTGAAACTCTGAGAAGTATTTTGGGCTGAGTCCCGTGAGTTGAGATGAATTGCCCGAGTGGCTTGTGAGGATGACTGAGTGAGGCCGAGTGCCGAGTATGTGAGGATAGTTATGGATCGGGCTGCACGTCGCAGCAATATATATGTTATATATTACATATGGATCTGGTTGCACGCCACAGCAATATATATTATATTAAATCGGGTTGCATGCCACAGCAATATATATGTATTATATATTGGATCAGGTTGCACGCCGCAGCGATATAGCGTTTGGGCTGAAGGAGCCCCTCCAGGAGTCTATACACCCCCAATGAGCGCAGTCGACTATTATATGGATCAGGCTGCACGTCTTAGCGTATGTTATATGGATCGGGCTGCACGCCGCAGCAATACACATTATATACGGATCGGGCTGCACACTGCAGTAGTTGTTATATGGTACCTGATGAGTGAGAGTGTTGAGTGTGAGCATTGACTTATGAGAGCAGAGTCACGAGTGACTAACAGGCTTGCCCGAGAGGCTTTATTTGTGAGCGACCTGTGCCCGAGTGGCGGATATTTTTATGGAACTACTATTTCACTATTCTTTTCACTGAGCCTCTTTGATAAATATTGACTAATGTTTCACACAAGTTTAAAAGGGCAAACTGTAGTTTTGTAAAATCCTTGGTAAATGTGGACTCTTGACTTGATCTATTACCTTTACCGGTACTTATTTTTATGAAACTATAAAGTTTAAATGCTCGTCACTGCACTCATGTTTTTATATACTTTGGTTACTTACAGAGTTGGCATACTCACGTTACTCCCTGCACCTTGTGTGCAGATTTAGGTACCGGGGCAGAGCGATAGTTGAGCTACCCCAGTTGGAGCATTGCTCGGAGATCGTGAGGTAGATGCTCGGCATTTGCAGCCTACTCTTTCTCCTTCCTACTCTGTCATTTTTACTTTACTTCCCAGACTTGTTGTACTGGAGGATTTGTATTAGACTGTATCATCTCTTAGATGCTCATGACGGTTGACTCCAGATGTTGGAACTGTGCTTAGATGTTCTAATCATTTTTACTATTTTGAAATGCTTAAGAAACAGAATTATTATGAAGTTTTGGATAATTGATGTGTTAAATGGAAAAATCATTTTTATTATTTTCAGTGAATCTGCGAGCCTAGTATCACGATAGGAGTCATCACAGTCAGTTTATTTTTGGAGTCGTGGGAGTTATTATAACCCCATGACTGGATAACCAGTCTAAAATGGAGCAAAAAAATTATTTAAAACATCCAACAACCAACAACTGCATTAACGACGCAAAAAACATGTGAGAGTGTTGCATATAGCCTCCTTGAGGCGGTCAAAGCTGGCATTCACAGTGACTGATATCCCGTCAATTCTGTCATTGACTTCTCTGACAGTTTTCACAGCATTTTCTATTGTCCTTAGAAGTTTGACTCGTATCTTGGACTCATCTGAACGTGTCTCCTTTGATATGTCATGAATGTCTCTAACTGGTGTTTGAGTAGAGACAAGCAGGTCTTTGGGCAGTTAGCTTTTCCACGAGATTAGGTTCACAAACACTAGGCGGGGAGACAGAGGTCTTAGCTTCGGAGCCTGGCGGGACAATTTAAGCTTCACCCACGTGCCCTCCATGGCTACATACCCCATACTAGCAAAGGCTCTAGAGTTATAGGATTTGGTTACAGTGACATAGAGATAGTTGGAAAGATTATGGGCACCCAAGGAGGTAGGTGATAACCATGCCATAGGGAAGACTTGTGGGATCATCAGCACTCTCATCATAAAACTTATGACCCAGGAGGACAATTGACTTTGTGTTTGATCAAGAGACAGTAGACCAGAAAGGTGTCCCATTGGGGAAAGGTTGAGAAAGATCCTGTACAAGGAAAATGAGTGGTTTCCACAATGTGTGCAAGGAATCGGGTTTCTAAACTCACATCACTAGGTCCTAATTGATTAGGGAGGGAATTGGTGGGTCTCGGCTATGCAACGCATTTCTTGATCAAAAGAGATTTTAAAATCTTCGGGCTGCGTATTGTTTGACAACATTGAAGATCCATAGCACTTACATTGGAAGATGGAATAAAAAGTGGCACAATCCATAACAATACGCATACCAAGAACTAAAGATTTAGTTTTTCACGCTTTAGGGAGCAGAGATTTGCATAAAACATTCGAACAAGGGCTTCATACACTTTTGGAGGAGGCTAGAAAAGGAAAAAATTTCCAACTTTGAAAATTGAAGAGTTCCTTTACCTTGTAGTTGAGCTCTCCATGACGTTCAGATCCACAACCCTGCCATGAGCAATTGGTTTCTCCTTGAATGAGATGAAAGCATCCATGTTTTGGGTGTCCCAGAAGTTGATGTCAGATTCATGTCACGACCTAAAATCCCAACCTATCGTGATGGTGCCTAACACTCTTGCTAGGCAAGACGGACATAACATAAAGAACCAAAAAATGGAATTTACATAAATAACGTACGTCTGAAAACTCAATATAGCTCTAATACGGAAATACAAGTATGAAATGGCCAAGTACAATACTGTCTGAAATAAAGACAACAGTACAGAAGAAAAGAGACGCCAAGACTGAGGTCAAGAATGCAGTTCTACCTTGTCTCTCAGCAATCAACTCCGATACTAGCCTCGACTACTGATGACTAGGTTGCACTCGTGGATCTGCAAAAATTTAGTGCAGACTGTAGCATGAGTAATACAACCCCAATATACTCAACAAGTATCATAACAAACCTCGGCAAGGTAAAAAAACCAAGAATTATAAATGATACTTGTTATAACCTGTATAATTTTATAAATCCAACAAGTACGGAACAATAATGTGATAAAGTATAAAGCACAGAAAGAACTATATATGTGTGTGTACAAATACTCAAGTACTCTGCTTAGTAAATGATACGGCATATAAGAAGGATATGCAAATGAATCAAGTGAATAACCACGAAAATTGCAAGTAAAGATGAAATGCAAAATCCAAGTAGACACTGGCCAGATTTTCCTCAGCAGTTCCATATCCGCACCAATCCACTGATCAGTTTCCTCAAATCAGTGTGTACACCATCAAGAGAGAAACATGAGAGGGTGATCCTAGGGGCGTGGATCCATATCCATACACTACACAGACAACTCATGTGCTGCACAGACAACTCACGTGTTAA
This sequence comes from Nicotiana paniculata, assembly GCA_005239505.1. Taxonomy (NCBI): domain Eukaryota; kingdom Viridiplantae; phylum Streptophyta; class Magnoliopsida; order Solanales; family Solanaceae; genus Nicotiana; species Nicotiana paniculata. The sequence goes on along the minus strand of ML324581.1, from coordinate 20,949 downwards.
TAATATCAACCGCATGGACAACTCACGTGTTGCAGGGACAACTCACATGCTAATAATATCAATATTTGGATCTGCACGGACAACTCACATGCTAATAATATCAGCCGCACGGACAACTTACGTGCCAATAATCATAATCGGCCCGGCATGGTCACGGGCTACTAGTCCGGATCATAACACACAGAAAGCAAATATACGAGAATATATGCACATGATCAATGATTATCAAGTTTCATACTCCTGGACTGGTATAAATTACATTAGTGTAGGAATGTGCAATGTGTGTTATTACAGCTTAGAACAGACAATTTCATCACGAAATAGCAATATATCAGGTTGAATCGGAAGAAAAACCTCAATGAAATCTCAAATGTCATAAAATAGCTCACATAGAGGTACAAATAGGAGAAACATCACAGCCTGAAGCTTAGTAATCAGCTCAAGGCATGTCATAGCCTAAGCACTACCTGAACATGAAAAATAGCACCCCCGGTGCATGCATATAGCTTAACCCCACACATATGTGCCACTCATAGCATGTAGCTATCAAAAATAAGTCAGGAAACTAGTGTCTCAACCAAGTTTAGACAAGATACTTACCTCAAGCAAGCCAAATCACTTCTCTAACAAGTCCTTTCCACGCGTATCAATCTTCGGACGGCTCAAATCTAGCCAAAATAACTTAATACCATCAATATTGCCATAGGAGGAAACAATTCCAAACGATAAAGCTAAAGTCTTGAATCAAATATGTAAAGTCAACCCCAGGCCAGCACCCCAGAACCCGACAAAATTCATAAATTCTGAACACTTCCAGTACGAGTCCAACCATACTAATTTCACCCAATTTCATCCAAAACTCGACCCTCTAATTAGCAAATCTCATTTTCTAATGTCATGGTCTAAAATCCCCAAATTTCACTTCAAATTCACATAAACTAGGTGTAAAAATCAAGGGGTAATAAATATGTAACACCAAAAGTGATTAAACTTCAATTATCTCTTAAATTGTAGCAAAAATCCTCTGAAAAATCGCTCTTAGCCGAGTTCCAAATCTCCCAAAATGAGAAAACACTAAAACCCTTCGAATATAAAACTATGTCCAGCAAAACCGCACTTGTGGTCCAAGGAAGCGCACCTACAACATCGCATCTTCGGGAATTCCTCTACAGATGCAGAAATCACTAACTCCCCGCTCGTCCGCTTCTGCGGGATCCTAGTCGATGATGCGTCTCCGCACCTGCGCTTGTGCACTTATGCCCACCAGTTGTCTGCATCTATGGACTCCCTCAACAGCTTCCCTTTCCTCTTCTGTGACCATGAAGCCACTTATGCGGCCTCGCACCTGCGACCAATCCATCGCATGTGCGAAAGCACCAGGCATTAGAAACGTCAGCCAAACTCCTAAGTCCAAAGATGACCCGAACTCTATCTGAATCACACCCAGGGCCCCTTGGAACCCATCCAAACATACTAAAAAGTCCTAAAACACAAATCATATCAAAAAACATCAAAATCATGGATCGCACCCCAATTCAATCCTAATGAAACTAATAAGCTTTCAACATCTAAACCTCATGTAGAACCATATCAAATCAACTTTGAATGACATCAAATTTTGCATGAAAGTCCCATATGACCAACGGACCTATTCCCACCCCCGAAACCAAAATTGGAACCCGATATCAATAAAGTCAACTCTCAATCAAACCTTAAACTTTCCAACTTTCGCCAAAACGCATCAAATCAACCTACGGACCTCTAAATAAACATCCAAAAATACGCCTAAGTCCAAAATCACGATACGAAGCTATCAAAACCATAAAAACTCCATTCCAGAGTTGTCTACACAAAAGTCAAACTCTGGTCAACTTTTCCAACTTAAGCCTCCAACATTGAGACTAAGTGTCCCAATTCACTCCGAAAATAGTCCCTAATACCCCGAAAAGTCACATAATCACGAAGAAAAATAGGAGATGAAATAAATAGGGAAACAGGGCTACAATACACAAAAGGACCGGCTAGGTTGTTATATTCTCCCCCTCTCAAACAAATATTTCTCCTCGAACGGGTCTAGAATCATATATGGAGTTTCAAATAGGTGTGAATAATTTCTCCGCATCTTCCACTCGGTCTCCCAAGTAGCCTCCTCGATCGACTGACCTCTCCAATAAACTTTCACTAATGTTATATTCTTCGACCTCAACTTTCGAACCTGCCGGTCCAAAATGGCCACCGACTCCATATCATAAGTTAAATCTCCATCCAGTTGTATCGTGTTGAAGTCCAAAATACGTGACGGGCCCCCAAAATACTCCCGGAGCATAAAAACATAAACACTGGGTGGAACCTAATAGACTAGGTGGAAATGCAAGTCTGAGCCACCTTGCCCACTCTCTCAAGCACCTCAAAAGGACCAATATACCGAGGGCTAAAGTTGGCCTTCTTCCGAACCTCTCACACCCTTCATGGGCGAAACTTTGAGCAAAACCTTCTCATCCACCATGTACGCAACATCACGAACCTTCCTATCAACATAACTCTTCTGCCTAAACTGTGTTATACGAAGCCGCTCCTGGATCACCTTCACCTTCTCCAAGGCATCACAGACTAAATTAGTGCCCAATAGCCAAGCCTCCACAGGATCAAACCAACCAACCGGAGAATGACATCCCCTACCATATAAGGCCTCATAAGGAGCCATCTAGATACTCGACAGAAAGTTGTTGTTGCAGGCGACCTATGCTAACGGAAGAAACTGATCCCATGAACCTCAAAAATCTATAACACAGGCACGTAACACATCTTCCAAAATTTAAAGTGTGCTCGGACTGCCCGTCCATCTGAGGGTGGAATGTTGTACTCAACTCAACCCGTGTGCCCAACTCTCATTGTATTGCTCTCTAAAACTGCGATGTGAACTGTGTGCCTCATTCATAAATGATGGAAATGGGCACTCCATGAAAACGTATAATATCCCGTATGTAGATCCGAGCCAACCGCTCTGAAGAATAAAAAGTCACCACCGGAATGAAGTGTGCGCACTTAGTCAACCGGTCCAAAAAACCCAGACTGTGTCATATTTGTTCAAGGTCCATAGCAAGCCTACCACAAAATCCATAGTGATGCACTCCCACTCCACTTCGATATCTCCAATATCTTAATCAACCCTCCCAGTTTCTGATGCTCATACTTCACCTATCCTTCTTCATTATCCGCCATCAATAGTCATATTTCAAGTCAAGGTCAATCTTCATGACACCTGGGTGAATGCAACAGCGTGAGCTGTGAGCCTCATCAAGGATCAAATATTTAAACCCATCAATATTTGGAACACAAATCCGGCCTTGAAGTCGCATAACACCATCATCATCAATCACAACCTCCTTAGCACCACCCCGCTGCATTGTATCCTTCAACACCAACAAATGAGAATCATCAAACTGGCGAGCCTTGATACATTCCAAAAACAATGAATGTGCTGCAATACAAGAAAAGACACGGTTGGGCTTCAAAACATCCAATATCACAAACTGATTGGCCAAGGCCTGAAAATCTATGGCTAGTGGCCCCTTTGCTACCGATAAATATAAAAAATTGCCCATACTCTCCGTCTTCTACTCAATGCATCGACCACCACATTGGTTTTTCCCATATTATATAATATGGTGATATCATAGTCTTTTAGAACCTCTAACCATCTCTGATGTCGCAAATTAAGATCATTTTGCTTGATCAGGTGGTGGAGACTTTGATGGTCAGTATAGACCTCACAATGAACACCGTACAGATAGTACCTCCAAATCTTCATTGCTTGAACAATAGCTACCAACTCTAGGGAAATTTTTCTCATGAACCTTCAACTACCGAGACGCGTAGGCAATCACCCTTCCGTCCTGCATCAACATCGTGCCAAGCTAGATACGCAACGGATCATAATACATGGTGTAAGATCCCGAACCTGTAGGCAACACCAACACTAAGGCTATAGTCAATGCAGTCTTGAGCTTAAAAGATCTCTCCTCACACTCATCAAACCACCTGAATTGGGTACCCTTCTGGGTAAATCTAGTCAAAGGTGTAGCAATGGATGAGTAATCCTCTACAAAACAACAATAATAACCTGCAAAACCCAAGAAGCTTTGAATCTCTATACCTGAAGACGGTCTAGGCCAACTCTGAACTACCTTAAATTCCTCGGATCTACATTGATCCACTCACTAGACACCACGACCAAGAATGCCATTGAATCAAGTCAGAATTTACACTTGGAGAATTTAGCATATAGCGTCTTCTCCCTCAAAGTGGAGTACAATCCTCAGATACTTCTCATGATCCTCCCGGCTGCGTGAGTATATCAATATATAATCAATGAATACTATGACGAGAGAAGCAAGATACGGCTGGAACAAATTGTTCATCAGGTGCATGAAGGCGCTGGGTCATTGGTTAGCCTAAAAGACATCACAAGAAACTCATAAGGACCATAGCGGGTCCTGAATGTCGTCTTCAGAATATCAGAATCTAAAATCTTCAACTGATGATACCCCGGCCTCAACTCAATCTTCAAATACACTCTGGCACCCTAAAGTTGGTCAAAGAAGTCATCAAATGCGCGATAATGTGTACCTGTTCTTAATTGTAACTTTGTTCAAGTGCATGTAGTCAATACACATCCTCATAGTACCATCTTTATTCTTCACAAATAGAACCGGTGCACCCCAAGGTGACACATTGAGCCTGATGAAGCCCTTATCAAGCAACTCCTAAAGCTTTTCCTTTAACTCCTTTAATTTTGTTGGTGTCATGCAATATGGTGGAACAGAAATGGGTTGATTTCCTGGTGGCATGTTCGGTAGGTCTACAGGAAATACATCTGGGAAGTCTCTCATTATCGGAACTGACTCAACGGTAGGAGCATCAACACTAACATCCTTCACAAAATCCAAATATTCCAAACATCCCTTCTCAACCATCCGTTGAGCCTTCAAATATGAAATCACTTTAGTAAGGACATAATACAAGGAACCTCTCCGCTCAACCCCTTGGCAACCCCAGCACGCTAACGTCACGGTCTTAGCGTGACAATCCAGAATAGCATGACATGGTGACAACCAATCCATGCCTAAAATCACATCAAAATCAACCGTGCTAAGTAGTAACATATCAACTCTCATCTCTAATCACGCAATAGACACCACACACAATCCACAATAATAGAATCACCCACCGGTGTAGATACATGAACATGCATAACTAAAGAATCAGGGGGCATATCCAAATAACGAGCAAAGTATGATGACACATATGAACAGGTGGAAGCATGATCAAATAATACCGAAGTGTCCCTATGGCATATTGAAACAATACATGTGATCACGACATCGGAAGCAACTGCCTCTAGCCTAGTTGGAAACGTGTAGCATCGGGTCTGACCACCACCTGATCATCCTTCCCCTCTAGGGCAGCCTCGAGTTGATTGAGCCCCACCCTGAGCTGGTTGTGCGGGTGGTGTAGCTGCAGGTGATGAAATCATAGGCTGAGAGATTCTTTGTGGAACCCTACTCAATAGTATGGATGCAATCTCTCTTAAGATAACTCAAGTCCCCGCACTCAAAACAACCTCTCCTCTGACGGAGCTGCTGAACCTGATAATCTGAATAGCCGCCCAAGGAACCCTATGCGGATGAGGGATGGTAAGACCTCTGTGTCGGCAACGCACTGAACGATGAGCGACGTGGGTGTGCACTATAGGAACTATGGCTAACTGAAGAACCACGAGGAACATGGTGAGCTCCCTAAACGGGTCTAGAAGGACGACCTCTGATGTAATAGGACTGGCCTCCAGATGAGGTACTACGGAAACCACCTGAACTACGAGGCATATTGGCCTACTATTCTGCACACTCCTTACTACCAACCAGCTCTAAGCGTCTAGCAATCTCGACCACCTGGTCAAACCTAGCATCTGTCGCAACCTCTCGAGCCATACTGAAATATAACCATAGTTGAGGTCATTAATGAACCTCCTAATCTTCTCCCTCTCAATGGAAACCAACCATACTGCATGACGAGCCAAATCTACGAACCTCATCTCATACTGAGTTACTTTCATACCCTTCCGGCATTATATGATTGAAATGAGATATTCGTTTCTCTTTCAACCCTTTTGCAGAAGATCTCAAAATTCTATAAAGCTTCATCTTTATGAGTCAAAAATATTAGCTAAGTAAAAAGTGAGTAATCATCAACAAGAACAAATGCATATTGTCTTCCTCTAATGCTAGCAGTTCTAGTAGGGCCAAATAAGTCCATATACAATAATTGTAAAGGCATGGATGTGAAGACAATATTTTTGGGCTTAAAGGAAGTTCTAGTTTGCTTACCAAGCTGACATGCATCACACACATGATTCCTAGAAATGTTGAGTTTGGGAAGACCAATGACTAGGTTATGTTTAGACAGTTTTTCAATCAGGTGCATGCTTTCATGGCCAAGTTTCTTATGCCAAAGTCAGGGATGATAAGAAATGGATGTGAATGCTAGACAAATGTGACTATCTTAGTTTTCAATGCAGTCTAGAATAAAAACATTTCCATGCCTCTTTTCTAGAAAAATGATTTTATCTGACTCACCTTCGATGGCACAGCCTATTTTCTTGAATTTTACTTCATATCCAGAGTCACATAGTTGGCTTATGCTCATCAGGTTGTAGGTGAGTCCATCCACTTTTTCCACTTGACTATAGTAGCAATTCCTGAACTTGTTCCTGAAAGTCATCTCTTTTGAGTTCACAGACTTCAAGTTTAAGTTCCCAGTCTTTCTTCTCCCTATTTAGTCTCTTATTCATAATATTTTGAGACTCTTTTAGGGTAAGATCAAGAATATCTTGTAATTCATTGTATCTATCACATTTGTAAGGTCTTACCTCGCTATATTCAATACGGGCCATGAAGCAATATCATCATCTCATATGTCTTCATATGTCCAACAACCTGAAAACATGTCCATATCCTTTTCAAAAATGTATATACATTCAGGAATATGAACTTCTCTTTATGTCTCGTTATCAAACACATGTAGTTACTGGATCATGCCAAAATGAAAGAAAGGGTTTAGCCTTAACATACTTAACTCTGTAGAGTCCTTAATACATTCCAAGCAATTCTTCAAACAACTCAACTCAATCTACCATAACATAAGGAGATTCAAAATCAGTGCTGAGTAAAGGCTAAGTTTGCAACTTAAACTAGTAGCTCGTTTACGAAAATTTGGGCAGCATCTCTCCTGTAACAAGACCCTCCTCCAATACCATATATCAACAAGACCAAGAAAAAATAATAACAACATGTATGCATCATTTTCCAACATTATCTCCATCACAATATATCACAAAACAACCCACACACCCTAATCATTTCATACATAAAACAACAACAAAAGCAGTGTCAAACAACCTAAAAATGTAACGACGAATAACCAGCCCACAATTACGCCATTATATGATGTTTCTCCACTCCTTTTATCCTATAAAACTCCATAAAACATCAGAAAAATAGAAAGCTCAAAAGCAACACGAAACAGCCCAAAAAATAGTCCACTACAAGTCGAATAACTCGAACTCACGGCTTCCAATCACCGTCCCGTGAGTTCTAACTATTAGAAAATGAATTTGTCAACCTTCCTTGATATTTAAAGCTTAAATACAGAAAGTAGACGTTTTCTTAAATACAAAGTACCTTCCAAAACTCAAACTACAAAGAAAAAGAGAGGTGATATAGCGATACTTACGTAGTAAGGATCGTTCTAGTGTTATCGCTTCTTGATTTCGTAACCGGGATGTTAATATTATTTGAAACCCTTGTGGAGAGATTGAGGATAAGATTAGGGGTCTTATTCTAGTCGTTTTATGTGGATACGTGAAGAAAGAGACGACATAAGGCCTATATATATATATATATATATATATATATATATATATATATATATATCCATTTTTGAAAAGCCAAAGAGGTGCTAGCTTGGCACCCTATTATTGGCTCTTCTTCAGACGCTTATATCTTTTTATCCGGATGTCGTATGAACGAATGGGTAAGAGAGTTAGAAACTAAATTCCAATACCTTTAATTTGGTATATAATATGGTCCCAAAAAGACCTTATATAGCACACGAAATGTATTGCTCAAAAAGCTTTAATGACACACCTACTTGTCACTTATGCAGCCTGCGCAGTCTCGTGAAACTGCAAATATCTCTATACTCCTATGTCGTATCGTGAACAGTTTAATGCTTTATAAAATAGACTTGTACGTCTTCAATTTTGTAGGTAGATCATCCCCTATTTCCAAGTATATTGGCAGAAAAGCTCAGCTACATTTGATCTAAATTTCAGCATATTTATGAATGTAACTTGTGATGATCTTTGCCAACTTTTGTTCCACAACTCACTTAACTGAAAAACATAACACACGACTATCATAAGAAAAACATAACTCATAACATAACCTCCTTATCATTTTATCACCCTAGTCTCACCCCAAAAGTACATGTTATAACATTCCCAACTTGTCGACTTTCGACGAAACTTATTTTCTTCAATTGGTTTAGCTTCTAAGCCTTCCAACCCTCTTGGTACTTTCAATCCATGATCTTAAATATTTTTAAACTCCAAGTTAACATGATAACTTACTTTATATACTTCCAAATATGATCTCATTTCTGAACTTACATCAATTGACTTACGACGTACTTTTGCGTACGAAAACATGGGGTGTAACAAATCCAATAATAGCCGGCTCTGATTACCTCCAAACTAGTGATTCAGCGCCTGAATGGTTACCACATGTGCCTTCATGGATTTCCCTCAGAACATATTCGGTATCTCCCGGTCCCAGACATATTGCTAACGGACCATCGAACATTCTTCTGAACAACGTTCTGTCTTCGAACAAGGTGAATCTTGCTGCCTTTGTGCGCAAATCTCTCGATTCTTTTGGATCTGATGGGAGCTTCTCGTTCTATAAATATTCTACATATTTGTTTCTCTAATCCTAGGTCAAACTCATGGATTTTATCTCGGCATGACCTTCTTTGACCATCGATCTCATGAGTTGTACGATAGCCCCCGAATCGAGTTTGTTGTCTTTGAACGACGACCCTAGGTTTGTGAGTGCATCGGCCTCACGATTCAGATCTCGAGGTACATGTTGCAAATTCCACTTCTTGAATTGGTGTAGATTTACCTGTAGCTTATCCAAGTATCTCTGCATTCTGTCTTCTCGGGCTTCAAAGGTCCTGTTAACCTGGTTCACAATGAGGAGGGAGTCACATTTGGCTTCGATCACCTCCGCTCCCAGGCCTTGGTCTAGTTTGAGACTTGCAATCATGACCCATATTCGGCCTCATTGTTAGTCAATTTCGTAGTTATGATAGATTTTCTAACTACATTACGCGTGGGTGGCTTTAGCACGATGCCGAGTCCGGACCCTTTTACGTTTGAAGCACCGTCCGTAAAGAGGGTCCAGATTCCCGAGGATGTACCCTATTTTACTAACATTTCTCTTTCAACCTCGGGCATGAGGGCCGACGTGAAGTCAGATATTGCCAATATTTGAGACTTAATGGCTGTTCGGGGTCAATATTCTATATCGTACCTGCTGATTTCTACGGCCCATTTGGCCAACCAGCCCGAATGTTCGAGTTTATGTAAAATATTTTGAAGTGAATAAGTTGTTACAATACATATGGGATGGCATTGAAAGTACAATTTTACTTTCCTAGAGGCGCTTATTAAAGCGAGCACCAATTTTTTTAGATGTGGATACCTAGTTTTGGCCTCACCTAAGGTCCGACTAACATAATAGATAGGGAATTGTGTACCTTGTTCTTCTCGGACTAAGACTCCACTTACCGCTATCTCTAAGACTGCTAGATACAAGTATGTTGCTCTTCCGCTTTTGGTGTGTGAAGCAGCGGCGGGCTCGATAGGTACCGCTTTAGTTCCTCCAAGGCATGTTGGCATTCTAGAGTCCAGGTGAAATTATTCTTCTTTAGTAAAGAGAAGAATCGGTGACCCTTATCTGAGGATTTCGAGATAAATCGCCCCAGGGCGGTTATGCGCCCCGTTAGGCCTCTGCACGACCTTTACGTTTTCTACTACTGTGATGTCCTCAATAGCTTTGATTTTATCGGGATTGATCTTGATTCCTTGATTGGATACCATGAAGCCGAGAAACTTGCCCGAGCCGACCCCGAATGCACATTTTTCTGGGTTGAGCTTCATGTTGTGCCTTTTCAGTATACCAAAAGTTTCCTGCAAATGCTTCAAATGGTCCTCTGTTCGCAGGGACTTAAACAACATGTTATTAATATAAACTTCCATTGATTTTCCTATTTTTTATTCGAACATCCGGTTTACTAGGATTTGATAAGTTGCACCAACATTTTTTAGTCTGAATGCATTACATTATAATAGTAGGTGCCGTACTTAGTGAGAAACAAGGTCTTTTCCTGATCCTCCGGGTTCATCTGTATTTGGTTGTACCCGGAATCGGAATCGAGTAAACTGAGAATCTCGTGGCCGGTCGTGGAATCGATCATATGATCGATGTTAGGCAAAGGAAAAGAATCCTTGGGACACGCTTCAATTAGGTCTTTGTAATCTACACACATTCTAAGTTTATTTCCCTTCTTAGGGACTATTACTACGTTTGCTAACCATTTCGGATACTTTACTTCCCGAATGGATCCTATTTTAAGAAGTTTGATTACCTCGTCCTTGACAAAGGCATGCTTGACCTCGGACTGGGGTCTTCTTTTTTGCTTTACCAGGCGGGATTTCGGATCCACGCTTAGTTTGTGAGTGGTGATTTCCGGTGGGATCCCTGTCATATCGAGATGGGACCAAGCCAAGAAATTCATGTTAGCTTTAAGGAATTGAATAAGTTTTCTCCTTAGCTCGAGGGCTAGCCTCGTGCCTTTCGTTCAGGCTGATGCTCGGTTAGTATGACTTCTTCTAGTTCTTCGACCGTCGACTTGGTAGCGTCGGAATCATCGAGGACTATGAAGGACTAAGGGACCCCGTAGTCGACATCCTCTTCAATCCGTTGTTTCTCTGACTGGGTCGAGGATGGTGTATGTGGTTGCTATTTGACCTCCTGTTTTCCCTTCGAATCCGATCCTTTTGTTGATGAGAGTGCCTATATTGGTATCACTTCGTCGACCGCAAACATTTCTTTGGTGGTGGGCTGCTCCGCATAGACCGTTTTGACTCTCTCTAGTGTCGAGAACTTCAGAACATGGTGAAGGGTCGAGGGTACTGCCCTCATATTATGGATCCATGGCCTTCCAAACAGGGCGTTATACCTCATGTCACCCTCGATCACATGAAACATCATTTCTTGAATGATCCCGCCACGTTCACTGGCAAAGTTATTTCGCCTTTGGTGGTTTCGCATGCCATGTTAAAGCCGTTAAGTACTCAGGCCGCGGGCACAACTTGATAATGTAGGTCGAGCTGTTCAACGACCCTCGATCGAATAATGTTTGTCGAGCTACCTGGATCAATCAAAAAATGTTTAACTTGACTTTTATTCATAAGAACAGATATTTCCAGTGTTTCATTGTGGGTTTGTAAGATACCCTCTGCATCCTCGTCATTGAAAGACAAGGTCCCTTCCGGTACTTAATCCCGAGTTTGCTTTTCCCTTGTGATTGACACCTTGGTGCACTTAAATACGGGTTTTTGAAGGATATAGACCCCTCTAACGATCATGTGGATTACGTGTTGTGGCTCATCTTACTCGTTTTGTCTGTTTGAATCTGTGTTCTTGAAGTGGTTCTTAGCCCGATCACTTAAGAATTCTCGAAGATGCCCCTAGTAGAACAACCAGGCAACCTCTTCCCTCAACTGTCTGCAATATTCTATTATATGGCCATGGGTGCCATGATACTTTCACATTTGATTAGGATTTCTCTAGGCCGGATCAGTCTGCAGAGGTCGAGGCCACCTAGTGTTTTTGATGCGCCCGATGGCTGACACGATAGTTGAAACATCAACGTTGAAGTTGTATTCTGATAACTGCGGTTCTTCTTTGGGCTCGACATTCCTGTCGAAACCACTCTTACTCATGATCCCTCGAGAGCTCTGACCTCGATCATTTCTTCTATCACCTCGAACGGGGTTGCGTCCAGGCCTGATGTTTCTACGATCTCCACTATATGGCTAGTAACGATCTTTATTTGACTGTGGTTCCCGGTCAATATCCCTTTTAACTCTGCCGATGGGCCTGATAGGATAAACGGATCCGGAAGGAGTTCCAACTAGTCGTCTTCGACCCTAATCTTTGACTGATACCGATTATGCACATCGCCCAAATTTACAGTTGGGTATTCAATCAAGTTTTGATTTAACTATTGTAAGGCCACCGAGCTTAGTACATTTAATCCTTGAGTGAAGGCCTGAACACCCCAATCATCAGAAACTGGTGGTAATCTGGAACCGAGTCACAAACTCTTTGAGCATCTCGTTGTGTTTCTTCTTTACTTTGAAGAGGCCCGACTTCCTAGTCTTGAATTTTATGGCTCCGGTGTATGCTTTAACGAAGGAATCTGTGAGCATGAATCAATGGAGTTGGGTGGAAAATTATGGTACCATATCATCTCTCCCTTTGATAAGGTCTCCCCGAATTTCTTTAACAATACGGAATCGATCTCATCGTCCTCTAGATCGTTACCGTTAATTGTGCATGTGTAAGAAGTAACATGATCGTTGAGGTCGCTAGTTCCATTATACTTGGGAATTTCTGGCATGCGGAACTTCTTTGGAATGAGTTTAGGATCTCGCTCGAGGGGAAGGGCTTTTGCACGAACTTCTTTGAATCCAAACCCTTCAAAATTGGTGGTGCCCCCCGAATTTGATCAACTCTGAAGTTATATGTTTCTACCTTCTTGTCATTTTCTTCAATCTTCTTCTCCCCTGATTCAACCCGCTCTGTCAGCTCCTCGATCATCCTCATGATAGCGGGATCGGTCCCTGATTCATTTCCGCTTGATCTTCTTGGCACCGGTTCGACCCTATGAACCATTTCCTACAATGGCTCGGGCTCAACCAGGCTTGGTGCATGATTCTGATTTTGGAGTTGTGCTATTGTAGCTTGTTGAGCCTGCAACATTTCGAATATCACTCAAAGGCTGATTCCACCTTCTTCTTCGCCCTGTGCATTCTGACCGGCTGATCAAACGTCTCTGTAGACGATGTTCTCTGGGTCGACGGCCAGGTTAGCATTAATGGAAACATAGGAACTGACGTCGATTGGGTCTATAATCGGGACTCCATCGAGGTCAACTAGAGGTATTTCGTTCCCTGGGACGGCTACGTTGTCGTTATCGCCATGAAATTCGAGGCCATTGTCTATGTGTGTGGGTGTTTCTTGAGAGTTCGACATGTTGATCCTGGAATTAAAGATACTCACAAGAACAAGTATAAATAGTGTGTGTTACGAAAGTTAGTACCAGGCAATCACTATTATTCTTAGCCCCACGGTGGAAGCCAAATTGTTTACCCTTAAAAACGGATAACAATTAAATTTATAAGATTTTAAGGATATGTGATTTCACTTGGCACAAACTGAGAAAAATTTTAAATTGATATTAGAAATTGACTGTAAATAAAAATAAAGCAAACCAAATATGATGCGCGGATTTGGCCCTCGAACTAGGTCGCACTCGAACCAAACGTGTATGCTATTGGAAAATATGAACTGAGCAACATAGTATTGAAAGCTTAAGAGAAAACTTTAGTATATTGCTTTGAATAGTGTTAATATGATGTGTTTACAAATGATTAGACCCCTCTTTATGCAGTAAAGGACTTCTACTTATGGTACAATTTTAAATACAGTAAGAAATCCCATGATTGGCTAATTAACCGGTCTTGACTTGATACGTGCCGAGATTTCTGCCATGATCCTCGTTCGATCGCGGATATCTTAGCTTTCTGTTATTTGACTCAGCAGGCTCCCCTCGATCTCGCTAGATCTCCATCACGCTCGATCTCGATCTCTTCTGATCTCGATCTTGATCGGTTCCTGAGTCACAAGCTTAGAAATCTAACTCCGTGTCATGGTCCGATATGACATGGGGTCGAACCTTGGCCTTTCACCCCGGTCTCGATTAATCATACAAAAAGGGCAAGCCCGATTTCGACTGTATACATAATTTAAATATCATCTTCAAGAATTTAAGCTTTTCTTTAATTTATTTTTATAACTCAAATACATCATTTAATAATATTTATGTAATTTAAAAAAAATATATCCACAAATCCAGTTTATAGTCAAATTACATTATATACACATAGTTAATACTCCTTACACTACAAAACTCCAATATAATTGATGTATTAAATAACTTCACTCAACACTCCGGACAAAAAATAAATTTTGAGAAATCAAAAGTTTTTTCTCAAAAAACTGTAATGCTACTGATAGAGCTTTTGTCAGTAGGTCTTTCAACATAAAGGAAGGAACTTCTTTTGGCAAATACTTAGGATTTCCTATGTTCCATGCGAGACCTAAAAATGTAGACTTTCAATTTCTACTTGACAATTTTAAAAATAAGCTCGCGGGACGAAAGACTAATTTCCTAACTGCCAGGAAGAGCTAGTCTAATAAAATCTACCCTGAATAATTTACCCAACCATATTATGTAATATATCCATATTCCTGCCAATATTGTTAATAAAATGGAGCAATATCAATGGAACTTCCTATGGGGTACAACTTCAACAAGGAAAAAATTACACCTTCTTGGATGGAATGAGATTACTACTACAAAAGAAGTGGGGGGCTTAGACATTTAAAAACTTCGCCAAAAGAATTCTGCTATGCTAGCTGGCCTCGCTTAGAGAGTTTTTAAATACCCACATACAATAAGGGCACATGTCCTCCTTGCTAAATATCTTAATAACCCCCACACCCCTACTCACTCCAAAGTATGGACGAATCTTATACAAGGTTGGCAACACTGCCAACTAGGGATCCAATAGAAAGTAGGGAAGGGTAGATATATTAAATTTTGGGAGGATCCTTGAGTCAAAGCGGGCACAACAATTAGAAGCCTAATTTAGGGCCCACTACTAGCAGGCCACGATATAGTCACTATTTCTTCTTTACTAAGTGACACTGGTTGGGAGTGGAATAAAATTTCTTTTGATTTACCATCCAACATAATACAATCCATTAGGGCCACTTATATGGCTAAATTTGGACCAACTGATGACTATCTCTAATGGGGCCTAACAACTTTGGAAAATTTTACTATTCGATCCATGTACTTAGCTTTGGAAAATCACTCACACGTACCTACTAGGACCTCCAAAAGTTACTCATGGATATGGAAGCTCCATATACAACCTAAAATACAAAGCTTCATTTGGCTCTTATATCACCACAGGCTTTCTACTAAAGATTTCCTTAGGAAAATTAATATAATCCAGGACGCAACTTGCCACTACTGTCACCAAGCATACAAAACTATTTCTCACATATTTCTTACTTGCATAAATACACAGGCATTCTGGCAGGAACTAGGAATCCTACATCATATCAATAATCTTACTACTAACCCGAACACACACGATTGGCTGCATGAGATCCTAACCTATAAGGGTTTCACATTTCCCTACAATATCAACCCACTCACCTACTTACTACTATGTCTGTGGAATATCTGGCTAACTCGAAACAAAAATCTTTACAATCTCACTAGAGATAAAGCTAGTGTGAAACATGTGAATCAGCAAGCAGCTGAATATTCCTACTTAGTTTCTCGATACCATAGAGGAAATAAAAGAAAACCTATAAACCTAAAATGGAGTCCGTCAAAGGAAAATTCTTATAAGTTAAACACAGATGGAGCACACTCGTCAACAACTGCTGGCATTGGAGGGATAATCTGGAACTCCAAAGCAGAATGGATACTGGGTTTCTCAGGCACTATGCCAAGGGATTCTTCTATCGCGGCAGAATTACATGCACTGATAACTGGCCTTAAATTGGCCTACCACTACAACCTAGTACAACTGGAGGTGGAGGTGGATGCTAAAGAAATTGTCACAATGCTCCAACTCAATAATATACCATTTGCTAATATTGTTGACTGATTGCAGGTACCTCCTGGACCGGCTAGGTAGACCACCAGTTCAACATGCGTACAGAAAGCAAAATAGGGTTGCGGATCTCCAAGCTAAGGCAGGCAAAGCTTTTGGACAAGACTCTGTGCCGTTTATTTTTGAAGTGATCCCCTCTTTTGTTCAGCACGTTTTTTATGAAGACACGAATGGCATATCAACACAGTCCACGAGCGCAAGAACTATTTTGAATGAAGTCCCCTCTGTTCAAGTCGGTTATAGTGATGTTATCACTAGTAGTCATAGTAGTAGTATGGTTCAATGTAATAGCACACTAATTTGTAATAGTACAATAGCTTGTAACAGGGTGCTCCCTATGCACCACCTCTCTGCACACTAGTTAAGATAATATATATTTTATCTTTCTGACGAAAAAAAAAAAAAAAACTAACCCAATATAAAATATAATGAACAAAATGACCCCAAAAATATACAAAATTTAAATTCGACTCCATGATAAATTCTAAATTATTTGGATCTCTGCAACGCGGATATTGGGATACAGATGCCACAGGCACAAGTCAAAACGACGAAAAGGCCCTCGGAATTTTCTAGAATTTCATATTCCTCATCCTACAAACCCTAGATAGAATCTCAACGCGCGATCGATTTCGCTAGCACTTCGATCGCATTCCACTGCGTGATTATCAAATTCCTGTCAATTTATGGTGAAAAATGACAGCTTTATAAGATTTGATCCGACCGAAGTTCGAATTACAGCTGTGGAATGGGCAGAAGTAGAGTATTAGCGGTAGTTTTCACATTATTAATCGTTTCAGCAACTTCAAACGCAACATTATTCAATTCCAGGAAGTTAGTTGATTTGGCTCCTACAAAAAGCAATAATTCATCTTTTGAGCAGGTAAAATTCCTCTCTTTGCATTTTAATGTATGTCTTTGTGAATTTGTGATATAAATACATCTATATGTGCTGTAAATCGGTTTTTTGGATAGAACTATTAGCTAACAATGAATTGTTTAGATGTATGCTTAGTGAATTGTTTAGATGTATGCTATAATTTGTTTGTTTTGATGGAAATATTAGCTAAGAAATGAACTTTTTGGATATATATGCTCAGCGGCGGATCCAGGAATTGAACTTTATGGGTTCGCGTTCGAATATCTATCGTTGGCCATTTGATTTACTGTGTTCGAAAACTGTTATTTGTACTAATTTAGTGAATTTTTAACACGTATAAGAATCTGAGCTAAAACTACTTGGTTCAAATGAACCTGTATCTATTACCATACATCCTTCCCTGTATATGTTGGTGAATAGATGATGTAGATACATCTATATGTATTATAGTTTGTTTTTTTCGATGGAATTATTAGCTAAGAATGATTTTTATCTAGATTTCAGCTTCAAATACTCCAGTTGAGGGTGAAAAGGAAGCCAGCAAAGTTAGTGATAAGAAACCTGAAATCGGAAAAGGGAAGCCTGAAAATCCTGAAGGAAGTAATGATCCACCAAAACCTCCGCTGGAGGAACTGAATTCAACTAAAGTCAATGATGGGAGCTCAGTAACTGAAAAACAAAAGCCTAAAGATCCTCAGGTAAGAAATGATGCACCTAAAGATTCAGTTGACCAGAATTCAACTATGGTCAATGATGGGAGTCCGATAGCTGAAAGCGAACAGCCTAAAGATGCTCAAAGAAGCAATGATCCATCAAAACTCGACCCAAAGGAACCAAATTCCACTGTAGTGGATGGTGGGAGCTCTAAAGGTGAAAAAGAGAAGCCTAAGGATCCTCAGCCTCAGGGAAGCACTGACTCACAAAAATTGGATCAGGATCGCGCTAAAAGTGATAACAACACGGCTGTTGAAAGCCCTCCACCTGCTGAGAAGAAGGAGACTGAAGAAAAGAACAATTTAGATGATAAAATAAACTCGGAACTGAACACTAACGAAAGCTGTCAGGGGGCTACTAAAATGTGCAAGGTTGAACAAACACTGATTGCCTGCATTCAAACTCCCCAGAATGGTAAACCTTTTCGCTCATCAGATCACATGTTTCACTGAATTGGAAATTTGATTGAACTGTTGTGGTACTGGCAAACCTACCAAGATGTAATGGATTGACAACTGATTACTAACTTTAATATGTTGTAACCTGAAGAATTTAGACTTTAGAGGCTGACAATTTTGCTAATATAGAGATATAAGAAGAGCTAGAGTGACGTCGTACAGATCACCACTATCTAATGTTTCAGTAGGGCAGTATTTGAAGCTTGCAACTATCATTGTCCATTGGAGTTGGGTGATACTTGCTGTAGTTTATTCCCATAAAAAAGGATTCCTCCTATATGTTTGCGTTTTTTTGTTTTCTTTGTGAAAGACTTTTTTCCGAGAAAAAATGAAATTACATGACATGTTAGTATTAGGCAATTCATTATCAAAGAAAATGTTAATATTAGGCAAGTGAATGTAGCATTTTATCTATAATTATTTATTGGAATAACTTAATCTGACCATTATGGTTCATGAGATCTTAAAATATTGTTCTAGTACCTTAAATTTTGAATTCGTGCTNCGAAAAAAATAAAAATTTGAAATTACAAAAAAAAAGTAAATTTTTTTTTTTTTTTTTGGGGGGGGGGGGGGCGTAAGTAAGAGAAAAAGATCGAAGAGAAAAATGGGAACAAGGAGAAGCAAACATGTAGGCAGTCTGAATATGGATCACTTGATCTTCATATCTCTGTTTAGATGTCTTCATGAAGAATCGTAGGTCTCGAAGTTTTTTTCCAATAATCGGGCATGTCAAAGTGTTAAAATTATCTAAAAGCTAGTTGTCTAATAATAGTTGTCCAGATCGTCGAGAGAGTTCTTGGTTCTCGGCAATACTTCTTAAGTATGCCAGCATATATACTTCTATATTGATCACTTGCCATCTAAAAAAAGGATTATTTTGGTAGAGAAGCACTTGTGATTGGACTGTTGCTTGAGATGTGAATACATGAACGGATGTAAATCCTGTATTTAATAGGAGTAGGGTAGGAGAAAAGGATTAGTTTGAAACACTTTCCATATAGCATGACTTTGTTCTGCATTGGTGTGGTCTGGAAAAACTTTTTGTTATCCTTTCCCATATTGCTCGGACTATTCATTTTTGGTGCTGCATGTGGGTGTGGGATCCGTACCGGAATTGGTCAACCAATTTTTGGCTTTGACCAATATCGACGGAGAAATTCGGAACAAATACTATGACTGCTGAAATCAAAACAAAAGGTAGGGTAAAATTGAAGAAAATGGAATACCTTGTATATAGGAATTTCTATGTCAGTCCTTTCCCTTTTTTCTCCTTCCTGTATTCTCCTCTTGGTCAATATTTTCTCATTCTCGGAATATATTGTAAGTTTTCCACATAGTGTCTCATAATGCAGACATGTTTTTGTAATTCTATTTTTAGATGTTTATATTAGTTTTAGCAGATCCGCGCACCCATATCCATACCTGGATCCGTACCCCCGATTCTTAAAATTTAGATAATGAAGGATCTGACCTCTAGATTCGCACCCGTATCGAATACCTGCACCCGAGTCCGAGCAACTTAGATCCTTTCAAAGGCTTAGTATGAGCACTTCATTCTTACTACTGTAATCTTTATGGTATTTATGATGGTGGTTATTGTTGCCACTTGTTTATAATGGATCTTACATCATCTAAACCAAGTTGTATATAAAGGTGCAAAACATCTAGGTAATGATCTCGAAGACTCGAGCTATCACCCGCGGTCAAAATATCCATAACCACTCACCTAATGTCCTGTTTGTTTCCGCTTAATGGGGATTTTTGAATCTGAATCTGTCAAATCTCAGCCTATTAAGTGCATTTTGTTTTCTCATAACCACGTATTTGTTCTGGATAAATCTAGTTCATTAAGACCTTGTACATAGAAAATCATCAAAGATGTTCACTTAATATTCCTGCAAAGGTGACCTTTTACTACCATTTTGTTCATTACTATAGCACAACCACTGCCACCAGCTTACGGCACAACCACCATCACCTAGCACCATTACCATTTTCTCCTTTGTTGACCACCACCAGCCACCACCGCACAAATTATCCTGACATAAGATGTTGAATATGATGAAACGTCAATTATTATGGCCCCTATCTGTACGTTTGATGATTATTGTGAGACATGTTTCTTTGAGGAGTTCATTTCTCCAAGAATGTGCTCTTCTTTGTCTCCTACCTTCTGTAACTTGGTTATAGGCGATAAAGAACAGGATTTTACTTTAACAGATTTTATCCCCGCGCTCATCATAAAAATTTCTTTCCTCTAATTGCTTTTATATGGAAAAGTGAGCCTGAAGACATAAATGCATGGGTGAGCAGAGAGAAAGGAACAAGTAATATATCATCAAGAACTTGTAGTTTTTCATTCCTTGTTGCATTAGACTATGTAATTGGTGTCTCTTGTTTTTGTCGCTACCTTGCCAACATAGAGGCACAGACTCTCTTCTGTCTCTTGTTGTGTAATCATCCTTACTGACCTGGCAAGTAAGCTTTATATTAGTCTTGTCATAGCAAGTGAAAAATATCTTTGATGGCTGATAGCTTTACTTTCTATGATTTAACAGGATCTGCTGGATTGTTCCTTCTTGTGCAAAATCAAGGGGAGAAAAGAGTGAAAGTAAATATCAATATCCAACCTCCTGTGGACAGTTCTCTACAAGCTATTAAACTATCAAAATATCAGTCAGAAAAGGTATGCAGTCTCTTGATGTACTTGCTTTGACTCACCTCCC
>MDKI01166803.1:0-14860 GCA_005239505.1 Nicotiana paniculata | reverse complement strand
GGGTGCGCCTGATGCGGGAACCATGGCACGGGAACCCTGATACTGAGACCCACCAGAACCTCGCAGGAAAAACCTGGAAATATGTCCCAAACCATCGCAAGAATAACAAGGCCTCTGATGATGTGGCTGCTGACTCTGGAACTGGCCCTGTCGACCCTGATAACCACCCTGGAAGCTCTGAAGTGGCGGTGCACTGATAGGTGCTAGTGGTGCACCAATAGGAGCTGGCGGTGCACTATGAGCTACCTGAAGTGCCGACTGATAGGGTCCGGGAGGATGACCTCTGCCGAAAGAATCCCTGCCCCCAGATGAGGCTCCACTGAATCGACCGAAGTGACGGGGCCTCTTGTCATCCCCCTGAACACCACCCTGTGACATAATCATCTCAATTCTCCTGAACACATTGGCCGCATCCTGGAATGAAATATCAGCACTTGACTCCTTGTCCATCTGAAACCTGATAGGCTGAGCCAAACCCTCAATAAACCTCGTCACTCTCTCACGATCAGTGGGGAGTATCATAATGGCACGCCGAGCTAGAGTGATGAACCTGGCCTCGTACTGAGTGGAAGGCATAGATCCCTACTGGAGGTGCTCAAACTGCCTCCGAAGATCCTCCCTCTGAGTAACTGGAAGGAACTTCCCCACGAATAACTCGGAGAACTGAGCCCAAGTCAATGGTGCAGACCAAGATGGCCTGGTCAAACAATAGTCTCTCCACCATGTCTTGGCGGAACCCGAAAGACGAAAAGTAGCAAAATCAACTCCATTGGACTCTACCATGCCCATGTTCCGAAGAACCTCATGACAACTGTCCAAATAGTCCTGGGATCCTCTGATGGTGCACCAGAAAAAGTAGTGAATAACTTGGTGAATCAATCCAATCTCCATAAAGCAGTTGCTGACATAGCTTCTCCCTCAACTGCCTGGGCCACAATGTCCCACTGAGCTACTCCGGCCGTCTGAGGTGCCGGAGTCTGGAACTGAGGACCTAGCTGCTCTGGCGTGCGAGTAGCAGGAGTCTGGGTCCCTCCCCCAGCCTGAGAGATGGAGGTGCAGTAGTAAGAAGACCGGCCTGAGACACACTCTCCATGAGTCTCACTAAGCGGACTAGAGCGTCCTGAAGCACCGGGGTGGCAATGAACCCCTTTGGGACCTGAGTTGGTCCAACTGGAACTGTCTGAGTAGGAACCTCACCGGAAAAGTCTACCTGTGGGTCCTCTACTGGTGTTGCACCCCTGGGCTGTGCCCTGCCCCTGCCTCAATCTCTAATACGGCCTCGACCTCGGCCCCTCTCACGAGCTGCAATAGGAGAATCAGGCTGCTGATCGGTAGATGAGCACGCGTTCTCGCCATCTGCGAGAGAATATAATTGAAACTAAATTAGCATTTAGAATTCAAATCGCACGACAGGAAAGAAGAAAAGTGAAGTTATTCCTAACTTTGCAGCCTCTGGGGGATAAGTACAGACATCTTCGTACCGATCCCTCAGACTCTACCAAGTTTGTCCCTGAGTTTTGAGACCTAAGCAACCTAGTGCTCTGATACCAACTTGTCATGACCCGAAATCCCACCTTCAGTCTGTGATGGAGCCTAACGTTGCACCCGCTAGGCAAGCGAACGTGTTAACTGAATTGATTTATTAACAAGTGAAAATAACAAATACTGACTAGATAATTGAGATAAAGTGCGGAAGCATTAACCAAATCTAAATAACCATAGCTAATAACGAAGAAATCCCTTGAAGTACAAAATCTAGAAATGGAGTCACAACCTCACGAACCAGTTTTATATTTGGCTAAAAACAACAGTTTGAAATAAAATGATATATCTGTCTGGAAACACATAGATGACAGAATGAAAGATAGACAGTAACGCCGAGATCCACGAACGCCTGCGGAACTACCTCGGTGTCGTATGGAATGGACTGAAGGATACTCCCCCTAACGAGGTCCACTGGGTCCGACTGCTTAATCTGCACAACATAAAGAAGTGCAGATCAGTACAACCGACCCCATGTACTGAGTAAGTGCCGAGCCTAACCTCGGCGAAGTAGTGACGAGGCTAGGACACGACAACAAATTGTACCTGTGCAGTTCAATAGTATAGCAGCATATAAACAAGAATACAGTTACAGGGAAGAACATACTGGGGATAAAAGGGGCAACAATTGCTAAAATAGTAGAATCAATACTAACTGGAAAGTAGAAGTAAAGCAGGAAATAACAACTCGAAACAAGTGAAATAGACAGGAGAAGGCACAACATGACCCCTCGTGCATAGCCTCAAAATCACATGGCACGGAATGCCCCCTCGTGCATACATAATAATGACTCGGCACGGAATGTCCCCTCGTGCATCAATAATAATCAATCAGCACGGAATGTCCCCTCGCGCATAAATAATAATCAATCGGCACAGAATGTCCCCTCGCGCATAAATAATAATCAATCGGCACAGAATGTTCCCTCGTGTGCATCAATAATAATCAATCGGCACATAATGTCCCCTCGTGCATAAATAATAATCAATTGGCACGGAATGTCCCCTCGTGCATAAATAATATAGTCATCGGCACAGAATGTTCCCTCGTGCATAAATAATATAATCATCGGCACAAATATTCCCTCGTGCATAGATAATATAATCATCGGCACAGAGTGTTCCCTCGTGCATAAATAATATAATCATCGGCACAGAATTTTCCCTCGTGCATAAATAATAATCATCGACACGGAATGTTCCCTCGTGCATGATGAATATAAAAATAACAATTGATATGAAAGTTTAACAATGCGACATTTCAAATGTACAGACATAATCAACCCAATTCTATTGTCCCGGGCAAGAGACTCAGCTATAACCAATCTCACTCATAAGTGTCATATCAACAGTAAAACCCGCAACCGAACACATAATCAAGAACTTTCAACGTCATGAAGTAACCTCAAGGTACCACTTCCAAGGTTCCCAATAATTCTCAACACATAGGATATCAGAGAACATTAAATAAGTCATCAAAATTCGGCTCACGGGCATGCTTGACCACAACATATAGGTACCTGTCACCTCACCTATACGTCTGACATGAATTACACATAGCAAATAAAACTCTATACCTATTTCCTCAAGCTAAGGTTAGGCCAAACACTTACTTCAGCTCCAAGAATGCAAGTCAAACCTCAATCACAACCTTTCCTCTTGAATCCGACTCCAAAACGATAATATCTAGACATAATTGACTTAATAACATCAACAATTATTCAATAAATCAATCTTAAAGCCTAATTATACATTTCCCATAATTCTTCAGAAAATACAAAAATTCAACACCGGGCCCGCTTGGTCGAAACTCGAGATTCGGACCAAAACCCGATCATCCATTACCCCACGAACCCGAATATACAATTTGTTCTGAAACCCGACCCCAAAATGAGGTTGAATTCCTAAAATTTCCAAAAGCCCTAACGCTACCCAAAACCCCCAAATTCTACCATTGATTCCATGTTTTTAGGTCTAGAACCTAATGATTGATGAAGAAAATGGAAGAAATTAGAGTTAAGATTACTTACCTAAGTGGTTATGGAGGAAGAGAAGCTTGGAAATAGGATATGGGGTTTGGAGAAGAAGGATATGGTGAAAAATATGAAAATCCCGTAATAGCATTCTGTTTTTAAGGCTTTAAAATGACTGGGCGAAATAAGCCTACGTGATCGCGAAAAGAGGGCTGCGATCGCGGAGAGTACTGGACAATGACCATCGAGATCATGAATAAGCGAATGTGTTCGCGTAGAGAAACACGCTACCCTGCCCCCAGATCCCTTTAACGCTATGCGATCGCGTGAGGCCCCCCGCGGTCGCGTAGAGCACTACCCCCAGGCTCTACGATCGCGTCCTAGGCCCTGCGTTCGCATAGGGTAATTTCCCAACCCCCAGCCATATGAACATCGCGATCGCGTGAATCACACCGCGATCGCAGAAGGCAAATCACAGACCACCAGAAATAGCAGAATACTAGATTTTCTAAGCTTAAAATTACCCCGACGCCTACCCGAATCTTACCCGATCCCTCGGGGCTCAAAACCAAATACGCATGACTTCAAAATAATCCTACTGACTTATTCGAGTAATTAATCCACCAAAATAACATAAAAAATAATGAGTTAAACTCAAAAATCCATAGAATTTCTCAAACTTCATAAACTATCAAATTTTCCAATTTTGATCCGAAACACGTCAAACCAAGTCCATTTTTTACCAAATTTTACAGATAACCCACATAACACATATTGAACCTGTTCCGGGATCTGGAACCATAATACGGGCTCTGTAGCACATATTTCACATCAAAGTTCATTTTCAAAAGTCTTTATTATTTTCAGAAAATAATTTTTTTTATAAATTCATTTCTTTGACTTGGGACCTCGGAATTTGATTCCGGGCATACGCCCAGGTCCCATATTTTTCCACGGACCCTCCGGGACCGTTAAATCATGGGTCCGGGTCCGTTTACCAAATGTTGACCAAAGTCAACTTTATTCAATTAATTGTCATAAATTCAAATGTTTAACACATTTCCACATAAAGGCTTCCCGTCTACGCGCCCGAGCTACACACGCACATCGAGGTGAGATTAACGGAGGATTTTGGGGCCTCAAAATACAGTTTTTGCTAAATTTACACAAGATAACCTTTTGGGTCATCACATTGTAATTAGAAGTTGTAGTAAATTCTATAAAGCTTATGACCCTTACTACGGGGTTTTGGGAATATGCAATGTATACAGAATTTTAGAAAAATATTAGATTTTATTATTATTGTTGTTATTCCATGAATATTAGGCTGACCTAGTCCTTAAGACTAGGTGCCATCACGATACCCAACGGAGGGAAATTTGGGTCGTGACACTTTTAGTATTGTAGTTTTACATAATATTATGAGTAGCTAATTTATTATCTAGAGTTTTGAAGGAACATCTTGGATGATGAATTCTTGTTATGTTTTAATATAGTTTAACCTTTGATTTATCCATTTGTTCAACTACGTGCTTATTATAGTTGATTGAATGGTCATGGATTGACTGTGCCTATTAATTATGTGTTGCTTGAGAAAGGATACATATTTAAGTGGTTTTTGAACAACGTCACTCCTAATGTATGTGAGAAATCAATACAACAGGTTTAAATGTAGGTTTAGAAATAATAAAGCCTTAACATGGTCATAGTGAGCGGTTAGATAAAGCCAACTAGCGTAGTTCGAGAAAATATGTCTAGTAAATTGTTGTAGTTTCTAGAGAGAGAATTACGGCACCTAAAGTGCTCACGGTCAGTAGACAATACATAGGCAAAATTGTAGGTAACATAGCGGAAAAGATTCCGACAATTGGGAAAATCATAACTCTAGACCTCCTTAATTTAGTCTCCAATCCTTAGTGTCCCTAGTTGTTAATCTCCTAATTTAATTTGTTAGTTAATTAGATACAAGAATCTTAATATTTATAACTTAGGAATTGTTTGATCTTGTCTTCTTAGTGATGATAAATAGTTGTAGCTAAACCTTAGTTCTCTGTGGGATTCGACTCCAGACTTTTAGATCGGAATATACTTCCAGCGACCGCTTATCCTTTTTAGGACTAGAGTTGCGCGTAATTAGCTATATTTCAAAAAAAAAAAAAACTAGCAGGATAAACGGGACGGAACAGGACATGATAAACGGGATGAAATGGGCATCCCATCCCATCCCGTGTACCGTTAAACATGGTCCCATCC
This sequence comes from Nicotiana paniculata, assembly GCA_005239505.1. Taxonomy (NCBI): domain Eukaryota; kingdom Viridiplantae; phylum Streptophyta; class Magnoliopsida; order Solanales; family Solanaceae; genus Nicotiana; species Nicotiana paniculata. The sequence goes on along the minus strand of MDKI01166803.1, from coordinate 9,092 downwards.
CGTTTAGAATTAAGTGGGCCGGGACAGGACATGACATGACAAGATACGGGACGGGACCGAGACGGGACGGGATGGCCCGTCCTGTTGGACAGCCATAATTCATGCCATGTATTCATAAATACAGAAGTTAAAAATGCCTAAAATCAGGGCATTACAGATGTACACGCATGTATTCACATGTATTCCCTGCTGTATTCATGAATACAGAAGTAAAATGCGCCTAAAATCAGGGCAGTCCAGCTATATGCGCATGTATTCATATGTATTTGCGCCATGTATTCATGAATACATCAGCAAAAATCGCCTAAAATAAAGGCAGTCCAGCTGTACGCACATGTATTCACATGTATTCGCGATGCTGTATTCATGAATACATCATTAAAAGTGCTTAAAATCAGGGCAGTTCAGTTGTATGCACATGTATTCACATGTATTCACGCCATGTATTCATAAATACAGTAACGAAAATACTTTAAAAATATGTATGTCCAGCTGTCTAAGAGAGAGGAAAAACATAAATAGCTTATTTCATGCCTCAATGGTAGTATATACCATAAATACTTATTTTGCTATTAAATATAAAAGGTATCTATAGAAATAATATTTTAAAATAATTTTTATTTACAATAAATAGGGTGTATACTTTTCTACAGGAGGTAAAATTTCCACGAAAAAATCTCAAGGGTTTGTAGAGTAGAAAGGCCGCCCTCCTAGATGGAGAAATTCAAAAACCAGATTTACAAGTGGTCATTCAAAAACAGCCATAGTTTCAAAAGTAATTGAAATTTAGTCACTTTTCTTGTAAAGATAAATTTGAACGCAAACACTGTTCAAAATTCGGAAATTACTCCAGCAAGTCCAAGTATAATATACTAGAGTTCCAGCATAATATACTGGTCAAGCATAATATGCTGGAAGTTGATATACAGGTGCTCCAATCTCCAGTATATTATGCTGGAACTTTCTGCGTGTTGGAGTTCCAGCATAATATGCTTGAAGTTCATACACAGGTGCACCGATCTCAAGTATATTATGCTGGAACTTTCCGTGTTGCAGCAACATAGTAGCTATTTTTCAATGACTTTGCAAATAGTGGGTATTGTTGAATGACCAGTCCAAAAACTGGCTAGCCCGTGCTATTTTTACCCTCCCAGACCCTTAGGCCCAGGCCCATTGACATCCCCTATTGATTGGGAGAAATTCAAAAATAGCCATATTTACAAGTGGTCATTCAATAATAGCCACAATTTCAAAAGTAATCGAAATTTAGGTACTTTTCATGTAAAGATATATCTGAACGAAATACTGTTCAAATCCGAAAAATACTCCAGTATATTGTACTGGAGTTCCATCATAAGTATACTGGAACTCCACATGTTATACTGGAGCTCCAGCATAAGTATACTGGAACTCCAACATAATATACTGGAGTTCCAGTATAATATACCGAACCAGCATAATATGCTGGAAGTTCATACACTGGTGCTCCAATCTCCAGTATATTATGCTGAAACTTTTCACGTGTTAGAGTTCCAGCATAATATGCTTGACATGTTTTATGTTGGGGCTTAGAGCTGGAGCTTTTGCACTGAGTACCATTTTTTTTCTTGTGACTATATGACTTGAGAATATATGTGTTTATTTTGACGCTTGGGCTCGTCTATTGACTCCTGTTGTTACTTCCTAGTGTTTGGATTATATGATGACTCTGCTAGTTGATTTAACTTGAGAGTGGGATCTGAGCCGTCCTGAGTAAGTCATGTGCATTCTGTGAGGTGAGACTTTGTTGTACTCTATGCCATCCTTTATTAGTCTAAAACTTGCCCCGTGTGTGAGTCGAAGCGAAATGATTAAGTTTTGTGAGTTTAGGAAATGATATAGACGTTTCTTTGATTGATGCTTCAGTATATTTGCCTACTAGTGATACAAATATCCTTTGTTATCTCAATTGAGCCTGTAAATCTTTTCTTTGGTACCCACATTACAAGACGAATCCCTTTTGTTCTTAATTAAATCTTAGTGAGTCTTTCTAAATCACTGTCTCTAGAAGAGAAGGAAAAGATATTGGGTAGTTTTTGAGTTGAATCATAGAAAGAACAAAAGGTGCATGTGTATTGATAGAGCCACTAGCTGGAAATACCAATTTATGGAGGGTGTTCAAAAGATTTTGAAAACAAAAAAATACAAAAAAAAAATAGAAAAATAATAATAATAAAAATCCTTCCAATTCGCTTTAGTATGTGTTAGTGCTTATCTAGATGTGCTTAAAGTTAATGGGCTACGTTATTTACGATTTCGAGCGATATGTTGAGTGATCATGAAGAAGATGTGCTTAAAAGTTAAAGTGTATTGTATTAAAAATGCTTAGGACGGTTAGTCACTATTATCCATATCTATCTTACCCGTCCATTAGCCTACATTGTAACCCATGAAGACCTAATTGATCCTAGACTTTTCAAGCTTAAATTAGTAAAAACTTACATTACGGGAAAGCCTATGGTACGAGCTTTGGGGGCACATGAGTTTCTTTGCGAGAGTGGATGAATTCTTTCATTCTGTGAGTCCTTAAATTATATTTGAATTCATATTTGAGTGTGCGGGCTGATTACTCTCTTTGTTTTGTTGGTGAAGGCATATGCTTTACAATGGATTGGTAAGGAACTCGTATTTTTAGTTTGCACAATAAGAGAGTCACAAAGAGAAATGTAGTGGAGTCAATTTTTGAGGCTAGGATGTAAGAAGAGTCACATTAATATTTCAAATAATCTTGGCATGAGTTTAAAACTTGAGGAAATGTATGAACATGGCATATGCTGGGTTCTAAGCGTTGATATAAACCATTGTCATTGGTGAGAGCACATGCTTTACAATGGATTGGTAAGGAACTCGTATTTTTAGTTTGCACAAGAAGCGAGTCACAAAGAGGAATCTAGTGGAGTCAATTTTTGAGGCCAGGATGTAAGAAGAGTCACATTAATATTTTAAATAATCTTGGCATGAGTTGAAAACTTCACGAAATGTATGAACAGGGCATACGCTGGGTTTGTAGAGTATAAAGGCCCCCTTTCCAGATGGAGAAATTCAAAAATAGCCAGATTTACAAGCGGTCATTCAAAAGTAACCATAGTTTCAAAAGTAATCGAAATTTAGCCAGTTTTCTTGTAAAGATAAATCTGAACGAAAACACTATTCAAAATTCGGAAATAACTCCAGCATAATATACTGGAACTCCAGTATAATATAGTGGAGTTCCAACATAAGTGTACTGGAACTCCAATATTGTCACGACCCGAATTTTTCACCGTCGGGACAGTGATGACGCCTAACGTTGAACCCGCTAGGCAAGCCAACGTAAATATTCAATTTATCTTATTCCTTTATTATTACCAAATAGCATGCGAAAAGACAATACTAACATAGATAGAAGTGCAAAATGGAGCAAGGTGTATATGCTCAATGTATGCCTTTACGGAATTTCACAAAAACCAATCTCAGAACTTTGGAGTCACAAACTCACGAACTTTCTATGAATAATACACATAACGGTCTGAATGAAATAAGTACATTTGTTTCTGAAGTAACTAGAATAGAGTACAAGAAAAGAAGTAGGAAGGGACGCCAAGGCCTGCGGACGCTGCAGGACTACCTCGGGGTCTCCACTGGACTGAAGGCAACAACCTCGATATGTGTTTCGTAGGGTCCTACACCGGAATCTGCACAAAAGTGCAGAGTGTAGCATCAGTACAATCGACCCCATGTACTGAGTAAGTGCCGAGCCTAATGATGCGAGGCTAGAATTCATAGTTTAAATGTTATATGCCTTACATTTTATGTGCTTTAATGACAAAACACACGTTTTATGTGCTTAATGGAGTTTATTTTATGTGTAGGTGAATTGGAGATGGAAACCGAGCTAAATGGATGCAAATACGTCGAAAATACGCTTAAGAGGCGAAGAGGGAACACCCTGGCCTTATCCAGGCGTTTGGCCCCTAAAGCCAGGCAGCCCCTGGCGTTAGGGGGGCCTTAGAGCCCAAACGCCAGGCCTGCCCTGGCCTTAGGGGGGCGTTTGAGCCCAAACGCCCGGGTCCCTGGTTCCGGTCAATTCCGAGTTTTGACGAGTTTAAGTGTTTCCCGGTTGGAATAGAAGTCTCCTACACGTTTAGGGTTTGTCATAAACATATAAATAGACCCCAAAAACACAACTTAAAGGGGGATTCGAAGAGACGGACGGCAAGACATCAATTTGTACAGATTTTCTTCATTACTTTGTAGTTTCATTATGCAAGTTATTTTAGAGTTGATTCTTTTGAACATGTTTAGCTAACTTCTTTAATATAGGGTTTTGGTAGAACCCGTTGGAGGATGAACTTATTGTGTTATTAATAGAGTTCCGATGGGTTGATTAATCTCTATTTGTTCAACTAAGTTCTTGTTGTAGTTAATTGAATGACCATCAATTAAATGTGCCTATTTATTATGTATCTACTTGAGAGAGAGTGCATATTTAGGTAGTTGTTTGAAAAACATCACTCCCGGAGTATAGATGAAAGTCATAACCGAGGGTTTAGAGGTTGGATTAGAGATAACGATACCTCGGGTGCAATCTAAAGTGAACTGTAATGCAATCTAGCTAGTGCAACTTGAGAGAGTGCGTCTAGTAAATTATCATAATTAATTCAGAGAGATTTATGGTAGATAGAGTGTTCATGATTGATAAAGATAACTAATCAAGCTATATAAAGTACCCGAGAAGTAAATTCACCGACGGGGGAAACCATAACCTTAGATCTTTATTACAATTATTTACACCTTAGCGTAGTTAATCTTTAGTTTTAATCTTTAGTGTTAGTAATTTAAATAACATCAAGTGACAGTTTAGAATTCTAACAACTTGCTTGATACGTAAATTCCCTGTGGGATCGATTCTGGGCATAATACCTCGGATAATATTTGCATCGCCCGCTTAGTCTTTTATTAGACATAGTTGAGCGAGATCACCTAACCTCGACGAAGTAGTGACGAGGCTAGGACACGACAACCAAAGTCAACCTGTGTAGTTTAATAGTATACAGAGAAAAATAATACAATGAGAAATAGACAGTTAAGCATAAGGGAAAAGGGGAACATGCCGAGGGGAGGAAATATCAACTAATGAAAGTAACGATGTAAGGCACAATTTAGATATTAATTAAAGCAACAAATTAGTAATACGAAAACAAGTGAACGACATCACCCTTTGTGCTTTTACTCTCGTCCTCACCATCAGAATCAATAGATTCGGCACGACATCACCCTTCGTGCTTTTACCTCACAATATTATAGCACGACATTATCCTTTGTGCATTATCTCTCATATCATGGCACGTCATCACCCTTTGTGCTTTTACAATCACAATATTGGCACGGCATCACCCTTCATGCATTAACATTCACTCAAAATCTCACGCACGACATCACCCTTCGTGCTTTTACACTCTTCCTCACCCAAACACATCAAATGATAGCAATCCAACAAGGAACAACATAACGAAGTAAACAGAAATAAACCATAACCTCCCGGCAAGGGAGACAACAGTAGAATTAATACCATCCTGGCAAGGGAGTCAACAACTATATCCAATCTCACTTAGTGCATAAATTCACATAAAAATCTTTGACTGAAACTAATACTCAACACTATTCATTATCAAGGAATTTCCACCAACATGGATAACAATAAAATGAAACTCAAGTATTACTTAACGAAAACCACATGGATCACAATATTCGACTCACGGGCATGCTTGACACCAACGTATAGATACTCGTCACCTCACCTATACGTTGAACACGATACTTACACATAGAAAACAACACCTATTCCCTCAAGCTAAGGTTAAGCCAAACACTTACCTCAAATTCCATGACCAAACTCAAGCCTCGATTACCGCTTTCCCTTTTAAATTTGACTCCAATTCACTTGTATCTAGACATATTCAACTAAATAACATCGATAAATGCCAAACAATTCCATCCCAATGCTTAATTATAGGTTTTACGTCATTCTTCCCACAAAGTCAAAAATTGACCCCGGGCCCGCTTGGTCAAAACACGAGGTTCGGACCAAAACCCGATCATCCATTCACCCACGAGCCCGAATATGTAACTTGTTTCGAAATCCGACCTCAAAACAAGGTCTAAATTTCAATTATTCAAAAAGCCTAACTCTATCAAAATCCCCAATTTTCTACCATTAAAACCCTAGAATACTTGGTAAAAGTTGATGAAAATCATTAGGAAATTGAAAGAAACGAGTTAGGGGTCACTTACTTATGATTTGGGAAGAAACTCTCTTGAGAAAATCACCCTTGGTCTCCTATTTTTGGTGAATAAATGAAAATGAAATCGGGTGAACCATCTAACCTAAACACACTGCCCGACCCTCGCACCTGCGGTGCCTGGGTCGCACATGCGGTGCCTGGGTCGCACCTATGCTTGCGCAGGTGCGGAAAAATTCATCGCACCTGTGGAAATGGGCAAGGCCATTGGGGGCCTCACCTGCGGAGGTGCATCCGCATCTGCAGAACCGCTTCTGCAAAGATTGTGTCGCACCTGCGGAATTGGGCTGGCTGGGGATGGACCACACCTGCGGTCTCGCACCTGCGGTCCAAGGCTCGCAGGTACGGGCACACTAGAACTGGTGCACCAGCAGTGATTCTTCAACTCTAAACATCCCGGAACCTACCTGAAACTCACCCGAGCCCTCGGGGCTCCAAACCAAACATGTACACAATCTGAAAAACATACTATGGACTTAATCGTGCGATCAAATCGCCAAATTAACATCTTAAACGATGAATTTAGCATTAAAATCCAAGAAAACTTCCAGAACTTCCAAAGTATCAAATTTCATAACTACGGGTCCGAATAACGTTAAATGACCTCCATTTCTTGCCAAATTTTATAGACACAACTCAAACATCATATTGAACCTGTACCAGGCTCCGGAACCAAAATACGGGCCCGATACCATAAATTTCAAATATAACCAAATTTTCAAAAACTCTTATATTTTCAATAAAATAATTTCTTTCAAAAATACATTTCTCGGGCTTGGGACCTCGGAATTCGATTCCGGGTATACGCCCAAGTTCCATATTTTTCTACGAACCCTCCGAGACCGTCGAATCACGAGTTCGGGTCCGTTTACCCAAAGTACTGACCGAATGTCAACTTAAATTCAATATTAAGGCCAATTTAGCATTTTTCTCAGTTTTTCGCATAGAAGCTTCTGGGATATACGCCCGGGATGTGCACGCAAAATGAGGTAAGATAAAAAGAGGTTTTCAAGGCCTCGGAACACCGTTTTGACTTATAGAACAAGGGATGACCTTTTGGGTCATCACAAGTATATTATACTGGAGTTCCAGTATAATATTCTAGACTTCCAGCATAAAATATTGGAGTTCCAGTGAAATATACCGGTCGAGCATAATATGCTGGAAGTTCATACACAGGTGATCCAATCTCTAGTATATTATGTTGGAACTTTCCGCGTGTTGGAGTTCCAGCATAATATGCTTGAAGTTCATACACAGGTGCACCGATCTCCAGTATATTATGCTGGAACATTTCGTGTTGCAGCAAAATAATAACTATTTTTCAATGACTTTGCAAACGCAGGATATTTTTGAATGATCAATCCGAAAACTGGCTAGCCCGTGGTATTTTTACCCTCCCAGACCCTTAGTCCCAGGCTCATTGACAACCCCTATTGATTGGGAGAAATTCAAAAATAGCCAGATTTACAAGTGGTCATTCAATAATAGCCACAATTTCAAAAGTAATTGAAATTTAGGCACTTTTTATGTAAAGATAAATCTGAATAAAAATACTGTTCAAATCCGGAAAATACTCCAGTATATTATACTGGAGTTCCATCATAAGTATACTGGAACTCCAGCATATTACACTGAAGTACCAGCATAAGTATAATGGAACTCCAACATAATATACTGGAGTTCTAGCATAAGTATACTAGAACTCTAGCATAATATACTGGAGTTCCAGTATAATATACTGGTCCAGCATAATATGCTGAAAGTTCATACACAGGTGCACCGATCTCCAGTATATTATGCTTGAACTTTCCGTGTTGCAGTAAAATATTGGCTTTTTTTTAATGATTTCGCAAATGCTGGCTATTTTTGAATGACCAGTCCAAAAATTGACTAGCCCGTGCTATTTTTACCTATTGATTGGTTCGACCCGATCCCTTAAATAGCCAGTTTTCGGATTGGTCATTCAAAAATAGCGCGGGCTAGCCAGTTTTCGGACTGGTCATTCAAAAATAGCCAGCGTTTGTCAAGTCATTAAAAAATAACCACTATTTTACTGCAACAGAGACCGGTCCAACATAATATACTGTAGTTCGATGCACCTGTGTATGAACTTCCAGCATATTATGCTGGAACTCCAACACGCGGAAAGTTCCAACATAATATACTGGAGATTCGAGCACCTGTGTATGAACTTCCAGCATATTATGCTGGACCGGTATACTTTGCTGGAACTCCAGTATATAATATACTGGAAATTCCCGTTTATTGTACTAGAGTATTAACTGGATTTGGAACAATGTTTTCGTTCAAATTTATCTTTACATGAAAAGTGGCTAAATTTTGATTACTTTTGAAGGTGCCGCTATTTTATAATGACTACTTATAAATCTGGCTATTTTTGAATTTCTTCCTCTTTTTTAGATTTTTTATGTGTAAAAAAGAGATATCTAATGTGTAAAAGTAAATCTCCTATATATAAAAAAAAAGAATAGGATAATAAACTACAAACAAGTTTGTAAAACCCACAAAACCATTTTACAATATTTTAAAAATTTAATGCACTATTTATGATAAAGAATATTATGTTTGTACATACTCTATACTTAAGTACTTCATTCAATTATATTGAAAGATATACTTGTATATTATCATTCCATTATACGAAAGTTTTGATCGTGCATAATATCTAATATTTGAAGATCATCATGTGAGCATGTGATTTTTACTCGCCGTATCGTCCTATAAAAATTCCAATAAATCAATTGATTT